>JAAAKO020024973.1:0-30572 GCA_010015015.2 Bolitophila cinerea
GCTAACGCAGTTCTCTACCATGTTTGTTACGCATATTTGTTTGACATTATCATTCCTGTGTTTATACTTCTATGATTCCTATATTGTATAACTAACTATTGTGAATGTTTCTAAACGAAATTTCAAAAATCTCAATTCAAGCAAAATGTACTAAATAAAATTCAGTCAGCTGTTTTTGGTGAGATTCTCTCTACACGACTAAAATATTTTATTATTTTGCTGTGTTGTTTCAATTTGACTTTTGACATATGATTTTAATATAATTATGCGATATCAGCGATAAACATTAAACATTGGAAGTTATTTCAATAAATAACAATAATAATAATTGCATTCAATTCTAGTGGATGTGTTTAAACAAAGAAGCACTTTATAAATATGGTAACTACAGAACAAATACAAAACAATTCCTTTTTGGGTACTGGAGTTTATTTACTAACCTACGATTTTTAAATTACGCACTACAGAGTAGCTATCAGGATGGCGAGGAGCAAATGATGGGCTACCACGATGTCGGCTCGTTCCCAAAAGACTTTGGTTACGGAAACTTTGAGCATGACAACGAGAACCAAAGTAACGGTGAACAGAAGCCACGCATCCTGCTGATGGGACTACGACGTTCTGGTAAAAGTTCAATCCAGAAAGTCGTATTCCATAAGATGTCACCAAATGAAACACTCTTTCTCGAGTCTACCAATAAAATTGTCAAAGACGATATAAATAACAGCAGTTTCGTGCAATTTCAAATCTGGGACTTTCCTGGTCAAATCGACTTCTTCGACCCCACATTTGACTCGGACATGATATTCGGCGGTTGCGGTGCACTGGTTTACGTGATCGATGCCCGTGACGATTACATTGACTCACTGGCTAAGCTCAATCAGACCGTGACCAAAGCGTACAAGGTCAACTCACGAATTAAGTTTGAGGTATTCATTCACAAGGTAGATGGAATCAGTGACGATCTGAAGATGGAGACACAACGTGACATACACCAACGGGCCACTGACGATCTTGCCGATGCCGGTCTAGATCAGATTTTGCTGAGTTTTCACTTAACCTCTATATACGATCACTCTATCTTTGAGGCATTCTCGAAAGTAGTACAAAAACTTATACCTCAATTGCCAACACTGGAAAATCTGTTGAATATTCTGATTTCGGTAAACAAAAAATAAATGGTTATCAGGTGCATCATAACAAAATACTAATCCATTTGATTTTTAAAACAGAATTCCGGAATAGAAAAAGCATTTCTTTTTGATGTCGTCTCCAAGATTTACATTGCCACAGACTGTTCTCCCGTGGATATGCAGAGCTATGAGCTCTGTTGTGACATGATTGACGTTGTTATCGACCTCTCTTCCATTTACGGGTTTGTCCATTTGACTAATGCAACAATTCAAAAATATAATATTATTATGATTTATTTTATGTAGTTCTGACGGATCTGCTTTTGACTCGCAGAGCTCTAGTCTTATCAAGCTAAACAACAGCACCGTTCTGTACCTGCGTGAAGTAAACAAGTTTCTGGCACTCGTGTGTATACTGAGAGAGGACAACTTCAGTCGGCAAGGTTAGTTTATAATAATTTAATAATATTAATAATTATGTCTTGGTCTAGTGCGCTCACCGGTTTGTTTGTTTTTTTCTTTTATTGTACACAGGTGTGATTGACTACAATTTCCTGTGTTTCCGTGAGGCCATTAGTCAAGTGTTTGAGGTGCGGCTTAAAAATCAAAAAATGGAAGCTTCTAATGAGGATGGTTCCTATGACAATGAGTTCAAGTCATCGTTGGTGGCAAACAGCGATTCCATCGGAATGGATCAGAGCGATAGCTCTATGTTAGCGTAGTTTTGAATGATTTGTTTTTTTTAGGTAAGTTTTTCGACCTTTACCTTGTGTTTTTGTTGTTTTGTTATGTAATTGCCCTTTTCCGATAAACATTTGAATAAAAGCACAATGCTTTGGTTGGTAATATTCAGTTGATGTCAATAGTTCGTTAGAATAAGTTAAAATGTCGATTAAATCTCTCGCCTGGTTATGTTTCTTCGGATTCGTTTTGTCGGTGATAATTAATGTTTCCGGACAGAATATGTAAAAAGAGTGTGGAATTTAAACTATTATAGTGTGTCTAATGATGTTTTATATACTATTCAGGATGTTCTCATCTGATTCCGCTATGGATGCTCCGACAACCGAGCAAAATTACAACCCTTCCCAGAATATGGACAATACGTTCAGCGCAAGTGGTGGAGACAGCGAAATACCAGCCGATTATATCCTCTAGTGTTAAAAGACATTTTAAGAGAAAGAAGTTCACTTATGCAAACAATAACCACAACTACTACTACATACTTATTTACAGTTCTCCACAATTTATACTAAACACCTTCAAATCTATCATATATTTTTTGTATTATTGTTTCTGTAATATACGAGAACAAATTAATCATACGGACATATTTTAATTCAGTATAATTTCGATTTTTATTGATCCAGATTATAGAAATAGTAAAACAATATTTTCCGGTTCAATCTTAATTATTTATTTTCAATATAGTTATAATAATATATGTTATTTTCGTATTTATCAAAATTCGATCAAATCGACACACATCATATGTGACAGTATAATAATAAATTAAAATATTATTATGGTCCAAATCTCAAACGTTATTGAATCCACCAAATCCACTGAATCAAAACTGCAAACTCTTGAAGAACAAAATGATTTACGTGACCGAAGCGATGAGTCGATTAACATCTCGACTCCGATTATGCAAAGGGCTAGTCGAAATCCAGAAGGAAGCGTTTATCGTAATAAGTCTTTGTCGTTAGCTCTTCATATAACAGGTCTCTACAAGCAGTACAAAAAAATGGGCTGGTCTGTTCCCGTGTTAAGCGACCTGAACGTAAAATGCTTTTCTAGACAAATGTAAGAGCAGTATTCTCCATTTTTTTAAATTGGCAAAATAAAACGTAACTTATTTTTAGTTATGTATTATACGGTCCAGTGAAGTCAGGCAAGACAACATTGGTTCGAATAATTATGGGTCTTTGCCATGCAAACACGGGATCCATTTCTATTTTTGGTAAACCACATTTGGAGCGTAATATTGACGTCGGTTATTTGCCCGCCAAGTTGGGCCTTCAGGTCGAGCTTACCGTATTTGAAGCGCTTCACTATTTTTCCGCTTTGTATGGCCTAAATAAGTTTGAATGGATAGACGTAATTATAATTTATATTTTTTCGACAGATTTGTATTTTAAAATAATAATAATAAAAAATATATAATCACACAGAAAATAAACGATTTGCAAAGCACATTATCTATGATCAATCTAGATGTTGTCATTGACACCTTAACGGAGCACCAGAAACGAATGTTTAGTTTCTATATTGCGATTATGGCAGCGCCGCAGCTTATTGTACTTGACAATCCCACTTCAGGCTGCGACCCAATCTTTAAGTGCGACCAATTTAATTTATTATATTGATTAAATTTTGTTGAAACCTAATAATTATTGCGTCCAGGCACTACATATGGCAGAAGCTTCGATCATTGTCTAACGATCATAACTGTACAATATTTGTGACTACTTCCGATGAATCCGAATGTGTCCACGCCGATACCATGGGTTATTTGAGAAATGGTATATATTAACGTTTTGAAGTATATATAGGATTTCTATATTAACGTACAATTAGTCTTCCAGGTAGATTAATAGCCGAAGAATCTCCGGCTACACTGATTCACCAGTTCAACGTCAAAACATTGGCACATTTGGTGTACTGTCTGTCCGTACAAGAAATTGATCATAGAAAATATCCAGTAATAATATATACTAAAAATCATAATAAATAATTTTAAATATAGCATATCAAACCGCAGTCAGATGAGTCTAATTCTTCCACAAACATTTCTATGCAATCTGGGGGTTTTATGTTGACCGGTGTGAGTTTAAGTGAAGAGACAACAACGGATATAATCGAGACCAGAAGCCAGACGTCATACAACTTTGATTTAGTCTCCAAGAATAAACCGTCTTATATACGTGGTCAAAAGATGTTTACAATGGAACAAATACTTTTGCTCACCTGCTGGCATATTCAGGCGTGGCTTAGAAACTTAGTGGATATGGCTTTGCATTTATTCCTGCCATTACTATGCCTGATTATTTATTATTATGCAGTGAGCAACCCGATCGGAAATCTTAAACTAGGAGTAGGTAGGAGTCAAATTATAAAAAAAACATTTAATTTTTAATTTATGTTTTTTATTTTGTTCTGGTAATAATTATATTTTTAATTTTTAGTGGATAGAAATAGTACGCGTATATCTGAAGAGTGCCAGAAAAATAATTTAAGTGGTTCTATTTATTCTTGCCAACTCTTAAATAGCCTAGATCCAGACATTGTTCAATTGATTTACTTTAAAGTAGGTTTTGAGTAACATATTTAAAATGTATCCTGATTTTTTTTATAGAATATGGAAGAACTGAATGAGTATAGGAAAACAAATCACTTGGATGGAGCATTGGAATTGTATAAACTAACCAATAAGAATAATAATAATATCCGATCTAAACTTCAAAGTATGGCATCACAATTTGAGAGGTACATTAAAATAAGTTATATAACTAGATATTGCTCAAATTAATTTACTGATTTAGTACTAAAATAAACCTAGCTGTAGATGTAAACTCTAAATTGAAGAGCTTCAATCTAGTGAACCAGATTAGCAATGCATATGATAAGTTCCAGTTAAATTATCGTATCAAAGATCAGCTTCTACATTTTAATCAATCCGTGCTTGCCGGAAAGGTTAGGAAAACCGAAGCAGTGACTCTAATATGGGGAGCAGTAGCTGTGACAACACATTTTTGTGGAATTATACTAGGAGCATTGCCAATGGCACGAATGCGTCACAATGCCTTGTTAGATCGATTCCATGTTCTTAGTGTTACTCGCTTTGAATTGGAATTCGTACATTGCTTCGTTCGTCTTGGATTTGCTGTACTTCAGAATGCTGTTATTATACTAATCTGTGTCCTGAGTTTGCTGTCCATTCCAAATCCCAGCTTTTGGAATTGTATATGTATTGAAATCCTAATGATGTTCCAGACAGCCTGTGGATTTTCATTTGGTTTGATATTGTATATGATATTTAAAAGGCCTGTTCCGATTATTACAGGTGCATTGGTGTTTAGTATTCTGGCGTCCATGATTTCTGGTACCTAAATTGCAACACAAATTCATAAAATAGAAAAATTAAAATTAATTCATCATAATCTCGCATATATTTACATCTAGGCTTCTTTTGGCACTACGAAGCTCTTTGTTATGTATTCAAAATTGTTTGTAAGATTATCCCGCATTATAGGGTTGCACATGCCCTCGACAGCCTGGTAACGGACAATTTGAAATTCTGTAGTATATCTGTATATTTAAAACAAATCTTAGTAGTAATGATTTCGCTATAATCTCTTATTTTTGATTTTAGGTTTTGATGGGAGTGGTTGTTCCCTTTGCATGGACTCTATTAGCATACTCTGCTTATATTTTGTTTTCTGATGGAATATGGAATTAATAATAGAATATACATATGTATTATTTTTAAATAAAACGTATTTTAAAATGGTAGATTTTTATCTTAAAAAATACTCAAAATTGTAATACTTAATTATAGCAGGTTGATCAAATACCTTTAAGCGATTTGTAAATTATTTGTTCTTTTAATGTTATTAATGTTGTTAAGATATGACATATGAGTATAGAAATAAAACATTTTTGATTGATTACAAGAAACGTGCATGAAACGCACTCATTCTACCTGCAAAACCGTAAAAAATATAAAAATACCGCCTTTTTGAGTTTTGACGTTTATCCGCACATTCGTATTCGTACTTTCGTAGTCAAGCGCACACGCACCCAGTGACAGATGTTTACCGAAAGTATAATTTTTTACATTTTGTGTATTAAAATTAAAAATCGTACAATTTCAGCTTAAATTCAGTGTGTGTGACTGTATTACAAGCATTAAAGCATCCGTGAAGATCACGCATTTCCCGGATTGCTTCCTACACCATTCAAAATGGGCCTAGACTTTGATGCTATCGACTACTGTAGAACCTTGATTCGCACACCTGGACCATACAAGTGCATCGTCGAAAAATGCGGCAAATCATACAAATCGATTTACGGGCTTCAGTATCATCTTGTCAACTATGACCACGATAATCCACAGCAGCCAATTGCACCCACGGTTACACCACAGCGTAAAAAGGGTCGCAACCGAGGCTCACACATGACACCTAAAACACCAGCCATTGCAAACAGTCCACCAAAAGAGGCATTGACCTACTCGGAAGCATTGAAAATTGTTCAATTCGACATTGACGGCAAGAGCGTTAAAGTTTCCATTGACGAAAACATTCCAATGATCACAACAGAAGAATTCGATCAGATGGTCGAGCACAAGGAATGCGCTCCGTTTGTCGAGACGCCACCAGAGCCACACATAAAACTTCCGCAGGCAGCCGTAAGAATGCGTGAAGACTATAATATATGCGATGCACCGCCACGTACGAATGCATACATACGTTTCATTGAGAAGAGTGCTGAGGAACTGGACGGAGAAGTTGAGTACGATGTAGACGAAGAGGACACAACCTGGCTCAGTATTATAAACGTAAAACGTGATGAGCTGGGACTCAGTCCAGTGCCTATTGATACATTAGAGCTACTAATGGATCGATTGGAAAAGGAATCATATTTCCAAGCAGCTGCAAATGGACAGAACGGAGCAGAAGTGGACGATGATGCAGTGTGCTGTATCTGCATGGACGGTGAATGTCAGAACACAAATGTTATTTTGTTTTGCGATATGTGCAATTTAGCAGTGCATCAAGATTGTTACGGTGTACCGTACATTCCGGAGGGTCAGTGGTTGTGCCGTCGTTGTTTACAGAGTCCAAGTCGTCCGGTAGACTGTGTCCTATGTCCTAACACAGGCGGTGCCTTTAAACAAACAGATCTGTCACAGTGGGCACATGTTGTGTGCGCTTTATGGATTCCAGAAGTACGATTCGCAAACACTGTATTCTTGGAACCAATTGATTCAATTGAAACTATTCCGGCAGCCAGATGGCGTCTTATATGTTATATATGTCGCCAAAAGGGAGTCGGTGCGTGTATACAGTGTCAACGTAACAGTTGCTATGCTGCGTTTCATGTAACTTGTGCTCAACAGGCTGGCTTACATATGCGCATGGATACCGTAAAGGATTCCACAAATATTGCACATCCGGTTATTGTACAAAAGGTGGCGTTTTGCGATGCTCATTGTCCAACAAATGGAGCAGAGGATGTGTCAAGCATGGATGCGGAAAAATTGCGTGAACGATCGCGAAACAAAATGAAATTGGCTCGTAAATTATTGGCCAAAAAGCGTGACAGTGTTCCATTGATATTGATTCCTACAATTCCGGCTGATCGACTACAGGAAATAGGATCTCTGGTGAATGTTCAAAAGAAAGCACCATTTATTCAGAGATTGATTGCGTATTGGACTCTAAAACGTCAGTATCGGAACGGTGTGCCGTTGTTGCGTCGTTTACAGAGTCAAGGACAATCAAGCCAAGGAGCCAGAGGAATTGAAGGTTCACCAAACGCATCAGAATTGTATCAGCAACTAAAGTACTGGCAATGTCTTAGACAGGTAAAAATTATCATAATTAAACATGATAAACAATAATTAAAATAATATCATACTTTTTAAGGATTTGGAGCGTGCGCGTCTTCTGTGTGAACTGGTCCGAAAACGAGAAAAACTAAAGGCCGTATATATACGTACAAAGGAACAGTATATAATGATGGAACTGAAGCCATTAGAGTCTTCCATGGCCAAACTACTAGAAGCACTGCAGGCCAAGGACACGGGTGATATTTTTGGTGAACCCGTTGACGTAAATGAGGTTCCCGATTATATGGACGTGGTCAAACATCCCATGGATTTTAGCACAATGCAACTGAAACTCAAGTCTGGTTTGTATTTCACTCTGGACTCTATGGAAGCGGACTTTGATTTAATGATTCGCAACTGTCTGGCGTACAATAACAAGGATACGATTTTCTATCGTGCCGGTGTGCGTATGCGTGATCAAGGCGGACCATTATTTCGGGCTGCGCGTAAAGAGCTTGAACGTGACGGACTTGTGCAGGCACAACAGTCCGAAGACTGTATTGCACAGGAGATAGACGATGAATTTCGAGATTTACTAAAGATGCAGCCTAGTGACGTGCTAGTGAAGCGTCTGCAGGATCTTCTCGAGAAAGCATTGCGTCTAAAACACGGACTGGCTCGGGCCAAACGAACGAAACATATTCGAATCGAAATTGTAAAAATTAAAAAGATTCTCACGAAGGGTCTCGCTAATCTGCAAACGGACAGTTCGCAGTCGGACATGGAAGTGAAGCCCGAGGAGCCGATTGTGCAGACGCCACCATGTAGCCCACTGAAGAGTGCACAGAATAGTGCTTCTCCAAGTGGTGTTAATAGAAGGTATGTACGTTTTTTTAGGGTATTTTATACCATTGAGTAATAGTGCAGTTAAAATACACAAAAAGGATATTAGGGAAACAAAAAACTGGGCTCAACCGGGATTTGAACCCGGGACCTCTCGCACCCAAAGCGAGAATCATACCCCTAGACCATTGAGCCGCTTGAAAGATGATCATCTTTAGCGTGGTACTTTCTCTTTTTTATGAATATCTAATGAGCACCAGAGCATTATCATAAATTTTGTATTTTACATATAGTTTTTTTTTTAACATATGATTATTGTTTATGTTTTAGAACGGCAGTGCTGTTTACTCGTAAGGCACAAGCTGCCTTGAAAAAGCCGGAGACACCGGTGAAGGAGGAGACTCTGTGCGACATACCGGTGGTGGTCGAAAAACAAAAGTCTCCAAAAAAAGCTGGCCGTACGAAGCGTAATTCAAATCGCAAGAGTATCGAAAGCATCGATGGTGCCACATCAACGGACAAAAAGATGAGTCGGAGTCCAGTAGCAACGGGCAGTGGATCCGTTTCGAAGAGATCTCCACACAAAGACCATGCCGAGCCGGTGCCGGACAGCTTCCGTACGTATCGTGCTCAAGACAATCGAGATCTTTCTGATTCCGAGGAGAGTCACGTAAGCTTCACCGAGAGCACGTGTAGCAGTTGCAGTGCTTTCAGCGACAGTGGCACCGGATCGGATTTCGGGTAAAACATTTATTTTGTTTGCTCTTTATTGTCTACACACGCTGTGTTTATAATTTAGCTCTAGTATGGACGATGATGATGACGAAGGCGGAGCGACGTGCAGTGATTCCGAAATGATGTCCAGTGAAGCAGAAGCTGCAGCCCACAACAATGCAAAACAGCCACAGCAGGCTACACTTGAACCGCTGCAGCTGGTCTGGGCAAAGTGTCGAGGCTATCCCTGGTATCCTGCACTGATTATTGATCCAAACATCCCAAAGGGTTATGTACACAATGGTGTACCATTGCCGGCTCCTCCAGCTGATGTGCTGGCACTGCGCGTCGACAAGTTTGAGCCCATATTTTTGGTACTGTTCTTTGACGCAAAGCGAACATGGCAATGGCTACCGCCAAACAAACTCGAGCTACTCGGACTGGACAAACAGCTAGACCAGGGAAAACTGATCGAGAGTCGAAAGCCGACCGAGCGCAAGGCCGTCAAGAAAGCCTATCAAGATGCACTGCACTATCAAAGTCAGGTGTCTGATCTGGACGGCCAGGGCCCAGGCGCTATAATGTAATTGTTGAATTCATCTAAGATGTGTACTGTGGTTGAGTGCAAGCGTAAATAAATGTTTGTACACAATATTATTTCTGTCTATCTATCTCTAGTTTCGGTTTTTTAAAGAAATAATTGTATTTTGCATTAGATTCTAATTTATATCTATAAATATTAAAGGTAATGTATGATATGTAAATTAGTTTGCATTTGAATGTCATCTTTTTGGTCAATGCAAATAACTGATGATTGGTTGAAAGGGTAATGAACCTTGTATGCATAAATAATGCGTTTTTTCATCTCTTTCGTAATCTGTATTCTTTTTTTCTTGAACAGCTCGTAAAGTTTTACTATAGACACTACAGTATAGTATAAGTGTATATACGACTATTAAGCTACATATAACTGCAAAACGAGCTTTTGACGAATGTATACATTTTATAAAATTAAATTCAATATGGAGTTTTAAATTATGTCATGGAGCTCTGAAAAGTATTAATTTACGATTTTCCGCTTTTTGCCATTTGGATTGATGGCGTATCACGTCACTAATTCAGAAAAAAATTGTAAATAAAAAAAAACTTATAAATAAATAAATGAATCCGTATCATCCCGTTTTAATAGATGCAGGGAACAGAAAGCGTTTGATTGTTTTGGTAGAGCTTAAACAATTTTTGATTATATAAGAATATCATTCATTGCCCCACAGTCCACAGTAATAATGCGAAAAGACAAAAACGTTTTTTTTTGTTAAAAACTATATTTATTGCTTAATTATATTAATGAAAATTCTTACAACTATATGGGTTTGTTTTGTGTGTGTATGTGTGTGTGAGAGGGTGTGTTTATATGGATTTACCATTATTATGAGATATTTACAATGATCTAAGGTAGTTATTATTGTATCGAGTTTATGGTATATTTTAAAGTACTTAGTTTTTATTAAGTGCATATTGTCAAAACATCGATGCTCACCTTTTCAAAGATGTTAAACTACGCAAAGATTGATTTTTACATGAGCAAATTTAACGGTTTTGGTAAATTTGAGGACACTCGCGTTCCATTCGGCCCTGCACACATTCAGGGGGTTTACAATTAACAATGAATTACAATCGGCTTGTTATACAATATGACGCAAGGATTGATAATATTTTCTTTAAAAAACAGTGTAAACTGTAAACAATACAAAGGTGATCAATATGTTTCCTGGATATGTGTGTACAAATTACGAACAGAATTGCTTGGATTAAAACATAATTGTGATATATTAGATGTTGTTAGTAATATTGTAGTTGCATTAAATTTGTTGTTCTATTATTTCATTAATATGTTTTTTAATTTCTGTTTTAGACGATATTTGTATTTGTGTGTATGTGAAGATAATTTAGTATTCCATAATATGTTAAAAATTCTTGAGTTTGCCTTAGGAATCAAATTATGATGAATGATAGAGATTGATGTTTGATATAACGTATTCGTACTAATTATCATTAAATACAGACGACACAAAATAGGTTTACTGGACTATTATTATGATTTACTTTTCGGTTAATTATTATTGTGTTTTTGTTGTAGTTGTTGTTGTTTGAATAGTACGCGTAGTTGATAATAAATACACTGAGTTCGATTAATATTTTTATGTGTTGATATGGACACCAAGTTAACACAGTATTTTTTGCATACCGTTAGAGGTTAGACAAACATTAAACATGACTATATATGCTTAATTAAAATAAACAAATTAAACTAGTATGTTATTCCTAAACTAAAAAAAATATATGAAATATAGTCTCATTTTGTCTATGTCTAAATTATGTTTGGCTCACTGGTGAGTTTAACAAAATACTTAAAGAATTTAATTATATTGTTTGCATAAAATACGATGATAAATCAAAGTTTAACAAAATATATAATAATAATAATAATAGTGTTCTAAGATTTATGATTTATGAAAAACATTTGATATTTCAATCAATATAATATTTATATATGTAATTTGATGTCTCGTGTTTGCTTAGGGCTGTTATGTTGCGCTGATAAAAAATGTATGTACCTATTACACATAACTATTTTTTTTATTAATGATTTCGGAGTTATTGCAATGATATTGATAAATGTAACAACACGGTTTTTATTTGTGTCGAAATAAATTGTTGTAAAAATATACAAATACGATTAATTAAAAATGGATTTTTCATAATAAACATTTTACATTTTAAAATGAAAATGGCTTACTACAAACAATTTTGAATACTTAGGGTTTTTCTTTCATCTACATTTATAAATTATAAAAATATAAACTGCATTACGTACAAATACGTGGACACCGATTTTTCTTAAAGCTATTATGTGTGTGTTGGTTGTGTCGCTTTCAATTTAAATCGATTAAAATGTAACAATATAGTTTAGCATAGCCAGCTACACACAAACCTCTTCTTCATAGTTGTTTAACTTTTGATTATCGCTTGCGGCGAGCTTCTGGAGGGTTTTCTTGATGCGAAGTGCAGGCAGTCGGACGTTTTCGTTTTGGTGCCAACACTCACGCATTAGCTTGGACATACCGTGCAAAAGCTAATAAAAAAACAAAGTTTTGTTATGTTTGACGTTTACAAATTTGGTTTGTTTAATCTTTACCGGATCTGAACTCCAACGATTCGGAATTGATGGCCGTTGACTGTCCACGCAAACGACCTTACGCATATCCTCGAAGCTGGGGTCTGAAGGCACAATATCGTGATAGGGTATTTTGTAATCCTCAGCAATACCACAGGAAATTGTTCGTCGGCACACTTCCCAAATAATAAGACCCAGTGCATAAATATCAGCCCGTCGCAATGCCTCAAAGCATTGCAAGTTAATTCTACAAACAAACAAAAAACAACAATTTAGAAACAGTTTGGTTTTATAATACAAAATAAACTCGTACCGTTCATCCAAGACTTCTGGTGCCATGTAACGCTTAGTGCCAACACGTGGATTCGTTCCCAAGTCGATTTTTCCCGTTGATTGTGTGTGCAACACTGCAAGTCCAAAATCTGCAATAACGCAACTACCATTGATGCGCACCAAAATATTTTTGGATTTGAGGTCTCGATGTGCGATGGCTGCTTTGCCCTCAGTTCCAAATATTTCGGTGTGCAAATGCACGAGGCCATTTGCAATGGAAAGACATATTTTACTCATCTCGTAGTGGCTGAGCGCGGTTTTATTAAGATGATCATATAACGAGCCCAGTGGATAGAAATGCGTCAGCAACCATAGCTGCGTACAAGAATTGCGTGACGTCATGTCGGATCCAATATATCCCAAAATGTTGTCGTGACGCAACAGTACCGTACTGGATTTAATTTAAATTAAAATCAGTATAATAAAAATCAAACTTAATACTATACCTGTAAATCTCAGTTTCACGCTTCCAAGACTCCTCGTCACGACTGAAAAATATTTTAACTGCAACGTGCTCGCCGTGCCAGACACCCTTCCACACTTCACCATATCTACCTTTACCAATGCAATCCAACAATGTTACCTGTTTGGATAAAGTACGCTGAATCAAAAGTGGTAATCCACTTCCAGAGCCGGATGTCATCGAGTGTTGATAGTATTCCTAGAGAAATCAAAATATTAGTAGGAAATTCTAATAGAAACATTTTTACGGCTAACCCGCAGTGTACTATCGCCAGCACTAGTCGCTCGAAAATCATCCCCAGCATAGTACGTTTCAGGATCCTGCTTGTTTCGCGTGGCCAGCAAGCGTTTACGATGCGTGCGCCGCATTAGACAAATAACCAGTACGGAGAGACCGCTTATAATGAGAATAGGTCCAAAGATTGCCATAGACAACTTTAGCACATAACTACTGGATGTATCCATTTTAGTGACTTCGCCTAAATGAATGTATTTATAAATAGTAAACAGCAATATATTTTTTTTTATATTTACTGTGTATGATTGGTGGCAGCATAGGAAAGCTTCCGTTGTTACAATAGTCACCAGCACAACACTCGATGTTGTAATGTCCAAATGCATGTCGTTTCCGAGGTCCGCTCAAGTTGTTTTGATTACAAACCAGAGGTAATTGATCGTGCGATGTAGTGCAGCCACGCGATACGCGCTCCACACCAACACCGTCCCTCACTCGTGATTTCCAGCATTGAATGGCATTCTGGCACATATGCGTAGATACTTCTGTGTCATTATCGCAATCGGGTGGCTCGCAAGAATAGCATTTGTATCTGGATGTATTAAGTGATTGAATTTTAGATTACAATGTAATCAAAATATACTTATATATGTTTTAAATTGTACATCTTAAAATAGATATTTTAAACTAGGGTTACCTTCTTTTCATACGTCTTTTAGACTTTGTATGTCTCCTTTAGTTAGCATTTTAGTAAATGTTTATTTATTAGGTATTTAAATAAATCTGTTTGTTTTCTAGCAATGTTGTTTGAGCTTTGCACTTACCTCGGATGAGACATTGTCGATTTGGGTATTGTATGGGCCTGCCCAATCAAGTTTTGTTGTGAGTCCATTTCTAGACTTTCCTCATTTTCGTCTAGCAGTCTTCCATTGATTTCGCCTGAAAATGCATATTTCGATTAAAATATGATCATCTAAAAATAAACACCTAAGAATAATAACAATATTTCCAATTTTACTATCTATGTCCGAGAATATCCTGACCTTGTCAAAAAAGGTTAGGTCAACGCTGAACACGGAAATTATGTTGTGTTGTATTTATATAATCAATCCTTATCACCGAATTTGTGTAGAACCACCAACAATAACAACAAATACACAATATTTTTGTTTATCCATGCAATAATCTTTAATTGTATGCACACAACTTTTGCACTAGCAGACACACACACAAGGAATACACACACACAACATAAAAAGCAAGTGCAGCGCGTTGTATGAAAGAAGAGAGTGCACCCCCAATAGACATATGTGGAATACGGAGTCTGCGCCATATGCATTGACAAACTATTATGTGAACTAGATAGTAAAACTGTCGATTAATCGAATTATAATATCTGTTAAGTACCTCGGCAATTGTTAATTATCAATATTAGAATTAAACTTTTTATAAACACTGTGGCAGCCATTACAATAAAATCTTCTATCAAAATATGACCGGTGAACGTGTGCGTATAGTATGGATGGAGCCTCAGTCGACATACTTAAGCAGGGTTTACAGTTTGTATAAATTAATAATTTTCTAATATAATTATAATTTTATATAAATCAATAATTGATTTAAAATAAATTGATGGTAATATTTGAAAAATTTGTTTATTGTTCTTTCTATCGCACCGATTTGCATACAGAACGAAAAACATGATTTTAATAACTGCAAATATACTTTCTCTTTGTTCAGTGAACGCTCTCTGCATGTCATCTGTCAATTTCAATTTACATTTTTGACAACAAAGAAATAACCTAACATATTCTAATTGAAATTCCGATTGGCGAGAGGTTGAAAATAAACATATAGCATTGTTATGATTGTTATGTTTCTCTTGTGCAATGTTCTTACTTCCTAATTCAACCAAGTAAAATATTATATATTTCTGTTTTCTAAAATTAACACTATATTATACTGCCAAACAATGATTCGCATGGCAAAGCTTCGGCTCTTCAGAAGCTTACATCATAATACAATAAACGTCACGACCTGGTCACATCTTGCGACTGCTTTTAACTCCAAACCGGCCAAGAAGTTTAACTTTACACAACAACCAACGGTAACTATTATAGGATATAAGCAATAACCATAAAATAATATTTCACTCCTCACACTAATCTTATCTACAATAGGTTTTTTAAGAATAATATTATATGTTTTTCTTCAAGGGAATATTTGAGCTACCCGAACTACGAACACATGAAGGTTTCTATTTACTCAAAGAAAATGTTATCAATAAAACGGATGAGCTTATCGATGAAGCAACCAGTCCGAACAGAAAACGTAAAATCGTGCAAGTTTTTGACGAACTATCCGATTCACTGTGCAAAGTGGCCGACCTGGCTGAATTCATTCGTATAGCACACCCGAAGTCTGCGTTCTCTCATGCTGCAGAAGATGCATGCATTAGTGTTAGTGGTGTCGTTGAAAAGTACTTCAAAACGATAGAATGAACTGGTGAAATTATGCTAATCCAATTAATTGTTTCAGACTTAATACGCACAGGAAGTTGTTTCAGTCACTCAAGCACGTAGTGGACTCCGGAGATTTATTTGAAACAAACGATGTTGACGATCATGTAGCGAAACTGTTTTTGTTTGACTTTGAACAATGTGGTATACACTTGGAGGAGGAACAACGGCAAAAGGTATGTGAAGAGTTATATTATTTGGAATGAGTTTCTATAGCATTTTTTTAGGTGGTGCACTTAAACGACCGTATTCTTCAACTTGGTCAACGTTTCATGAATGGAGCAGTACATCCTAGACAGGTTTCAAAGGCCATTTTGCCAGACAACATACGACAATAGTAAGATACTTGTTTTTCTCTGCATTAGTATACTATAATATGATTGTATTACAGTTTTTCTGTGGAAGGGGACAAGGTTTTGGTGTCAGGACTATATGCGGATTCAGGCAGTGCCTTAGCAAGAGAGACAGCGTACCGATTGTTTTTGTTTCCCGAAGACCATCAAGAACATTTACTTTCTGAATTAATTAAATCTAGACACGAGCTCGCTCAAACCTGTGGATTTCCGACATATGCTCACAGGTATTTTTAGGGATTTCATTTGACCCGCTTTTTGTACTTGTTAAACAATATTTTTAATCTTCTAGAGCCATTAAATCGAGCACAGCAGAAACACCTGACATGGTGAACGATTTCTTAGATAAACTCACAGAGAAACTGCGACCGAGAGCAGAAGACGATTTCTTAACTATGTCAAAGATGAAACAGAGTGAGATTGGGTCTGATAGTGAGCTGGCAGCATGGGACACACCTTATTACACGGCAAAATTGAAAAAACAATGGCTACAGGTCTCTGCTTCTGAGTTTACGCCCTACTTCAGTCTGGGAGGATGCATGGATGGCTTGAATCATGTTATGCAATGTTTGTACGGCATAACATTGGAAAACACAGAAATGGCTCCTGGTGAATCGTGGGCAAACGATATTTACAAGCTAAAAGTTGTACACGAGTCTGAGGGATTGTTAGGTCACATTTATTGTGATCTGTACGATCGAGTCGGCAAGCCTAATCAGGACTGTCATTTTACGATTCAGGGAGGTAAACGGCTGACCGATGGATCGTATCAGGTAAATTACAGCCAAAAAAAACAAAAACCCAATTTAATTTTTAATTTAAAAAAATAGAATCCAATTGTTGTCGTTATGTTGAATCTAAGTCCTCCACGGTGGTCAGGACCAACACTTTTAACACCGGCAATGGTTGATAATTTATTTCATGAAATGGGACATGCTATGCACTCAATGCTGGCCAGAACCGAATATCAGCACGTGACAGGCACACGTTGCAGTACCGACTTTGCGGAAGTTCCATCTGTGCTAATGGAGTACTTTGCCAGTGATCCAAGAGTGAGTGATAACTAAAACTATTTTAAACTATATTTTAACTATCATTTTTTAGGTATTAAAAACGTTTGCCAAACACTTTCAAACTCAAGAACCAATGCCTGACGATATGCTGCGCAGACTTTGTATATCCAAGCACCTTTTTGCAGCCAGTGAGACTCAGCTGCAAGTATTCTACTCGGCGCTGGATCAGGCCTACCATGGTGATCCGAATATTTTATCGACCGGTACTACCACAGATGTCTTGAAAGAAATCCAAGAAAAATACTACAGTTTGCCTTACGTTAACAATACGGTAAAATAATAATATAATATTACATCTCGAATGAGAAACGTTAATCTCAATTTGTTTTGTAGGCATGGCAATTGCGCTTCTCACATCTTGTGGGTTATGGAGCAAAATACTATTCGTATTTGATATCGCGTGCTATCGCTTCTTGGATCTGGCACACATACTTCGAGGCCGATCCGTTCAGCCGAAGCCAGGGTGAACGTTTTCGTCGTGACTGCTTAGCCTTTGGTGGTGGCGTGCCAAGCAAACAACTCGTCGCTAGCTTCCTGCAGCGGGAAATTACTTCCGAGAATTTGTCACAAAGTCTTATCAATGAATTGGATATTAACAACTCCAAAATCGATGCACTTGGCAAAGAGATAGGCGTGAAATACAGAAATTAACTGTCGCAATTTATAATGTATTATTATAAATAATTTTTAAAACAAAAAATAAATACGCATCGAGCAATCACGATTAGGGTTCCCCGATCCTCTACGTCTACACAAAAAGTCAGATTCAAAATTTATTGTGTGATATAAAAATTGTAAAAATAATCAACGACAAAACGAATAAAATGACCAAACCACTGAGTTTGTTGGAAATAGTTCCAAATAGGTTATATTTTGCGACAATGGCTGGATACAAAATACCTGAAAACACTGACGAGAGTATATATTTTTCTGTGGACAAGTGCATTCCGTATCCATGCATACGGACGTGTTTTGGACCTCCTTCTCTGGGTGAAAACAATAACAATATAAACAAATTTAAAAAGAGGAATATATATTATATTATGTTAGGTCAATTGTATCGCTATGCAAGTATGGTTACCTCATACATGCGCACGACATCAGAATCCCTTAAAATTACACATTGTACGTCAAGCTCAAATGCTGAAACGCTAGCAAATGCTGCATTTTTAATGGGCGGATTTGCTGTACTTTGCCTGAACATGCAACCGAAATTGGCTTACGATCGACTCACAAAGAATACAGATACAATTTACCGGTATATAATTGTTATAGCTATTTTTGGGGCGTATATTTTGCATTATTTGAGATATTTATAGACAATTCTGCGATACCTCGAAACGTCGATCTGGCTTATTGAGTTTGGCAAGTTTCTTGAAGGGTTTATGGCAGGTCGGACGAAACTTACGATTCGTGTGCTTTGAAGACTTCGATGTCTCTGCTTATGAATTAATGTATAGCATTGAAAATGGTGACATTTGTTGGATTGTTCCAGGTTTTTACTCTGCCTAATGGTGTATTCCATTTTATGCTAAATGCCCGAGTGATTTCTTGTAGGAAAACTTTTAGCTTTTATGGGACCAAGAGCGATACCTGGCAATAATGGATGTGATTTATATGTACGCGCATTTCGAGAGCTCAACGTACGGGCTGTGGTACGTTGCAACAGCCCAGAGTACGACTCTGCTCAGTATGGACAAATCTTATTTTGTCTGTGAATACAAAATCAAAATATTTAATAAATATTTCAGTTTTAAATACGCTGGTTTTGCGCATTTCGACATTATCTTTCCGGATGGAACTCCACCCGACCAAGCAATTATGAAACGTTTCCTCAGCGTGGCAGAGCAGACACATGGTGCCGTGGCAGTGCACTGTAGAGCTGGTCTCGGACGCACTGGAACTCTTATTGCAGCTTACATGATTAAGCATTTTGATCTTACCGCACTTGATGCGGTTGCATGGATTAGAATATGTCGGCCAGGCTCTATAATTGGAAATCAACTCACGTACTTGCAGCAATCTGAAGATTGGCTGAAGAGACAAGGCATCGCCTGGAGGTGAGTATTTTTTTTGTAAACATAAACTTTTTTAAATAACATTTTATTCGCTTAGGGCAAAAAGACAACTATCATCTTTGGTTATTCCAAATGGTAATGGTATTTACAGCATAAAAGAAATAAATGAGAATGCAGCAGATGAGAAAAAACATACTAAAGTAAACTCGACGAAAAGCAAATCGCATACAATATTTAGCGTTAAAAGAGGCCACAGTCAGGTTGGGCCGAGCTCGACAAAAAGTGTGATACAGAAAAAAAACAGAACCTGACTATATTATTAAATATTCATTTGACTCATCAACCAACTATATATTAATGTTTTAATATAGTTTATTTTGTAATAATGTATTTGAAATTAATTATTTCCAGCCATGATGACTCTTACGTTTTTATCAAAGTTCCTAAAATATTAATAGACAAATATATTAATAAAATATTTTTAAAAGAATGAAAACGTGCTTACTTTGAAGTCAACTGATCACCGGGTACATAGAAAGGATTACACACAGCGTCCGTGTAGAGTGTGTGCAGATTCCGGAACATCTTTAAATTGCAAAAAAAAAAGTATAATTGTATAAAACAATTTTAAATAATATATGTATTTATAATAATATGCTTACAGCCCGAACTTCGTTCTCTCGCAAAGACGTGTTACTTGAATCAATAACAATGACAAACTTTATTTTGGTGTTTGTCACATAGCCGTATCTAAAAAATATTAGTTTTGTTTGTTATCAAAGCGTAAAGATATGAACATAAATTAATACAAACATTTTGTGCGATTCTGTAGAGTACAACAATCCAAGATACAGATCACGGGAGTCAGGTGTCTGTTTCGGTCCGGGTGCGCATTTCTCTTCAACCACGTCCAACGCAGCATGGACTCGATATTGTAGCTCCAGTTCCTTGTCAATATCAGCCGTCGCAATGTATTGCGGGGAATTCTGTTGAAAATAAAATATAAAAATAAATAAATATTATAAAATTCAAATTATGCGCGTATAATATAATAGACGTAACACACACAAGTGGAGCGAGCTTTAATCTTGTTTATATACGCTGACAGCAGCTGTCACAATCGTACAACAACAAGAACTAGTAAAAATTGAAAACAACGAAATGACGAACGTCAATATTGTTTTGCAAATAAATCTATTGTAAAACATAATAAATAGCAATTATAACGCGACACCTAATACACTGTGAAGTACGCTTATATATCACAATCAAATTATCTTCACATTATTCCTTGGTGAGTTAACTAAATAGATTTTAAAAACTTACGTCTTTTCCGATAATAGAAATGCACACTGCCATGATTGTATATGAAATAGATTTATTTTTTTATCTGGATCATGTTTCTTTCTTATTGTAACTGGTGCTATCTGGAGTTTGAGACGAACACTAAAAACACCTTTGACCTAAAATATTTGTATGTTTTTATTTTAAAATATATTTTACAAAAATATAATTATAATTTTATAAATATTTAGTGTATTAAAAGTGTCTTAAAAGTTTATTTTTCTTAATGGTAACCTTCTAATGACCCTTATAATGTTTGTATAATCAATGTTTAAAATTACCTTAAAAAGTATGTCAAATATAAGTATGTCTTAGGAAATCGTTTAGTTTTGCTAATTTATTCGACTTATATTAGATATCAATTTCGTTTGCTTTAATAAATGTAATTTTGTACACTGTGAACAAAAATGATGTGCTTCAAACTATAATATTGTGCACTTTCTAGGAAATGAACCCCTTAGGGCTGGGAAGGGTTCAAAGATTTGGAAAAAAAAATATTCCGGGGCGTCCTGGAAAGTATAATTAGTGTGTTGGGTATCAAATTAAAGGTATTTAAAATATCTAAAAAATATATATATTAAAAATAAAATAAGAGAAATCGGACTTTTTATTCAGGAGATATTCAAAAAACGTGATATTTTATATAATTTTCTCTAGGGTGAGGAGGGAAGGGGGAGGCGAAAAAAAGAATGCAATTATTTTGTAAAAGGCCAAACCTAAACAGTCCTTTAGTTTTTAAGGCCGTGGACCCTTTTTAGGGCAGTGTAAGCCTAATATGGTTTTAGGCCATTTAAACCTTATTTCGTAGTCCGGCTGACTTATACGAAATTGAACAATATAAAACATTTTTTTTTTCTTAATATCTCCTAAATAGGGTGTCCGATACGCTCCATTTAATTTTTAAAATAGAGATATTTTAAATACCTTTAATTTGATACCCAAATCTTTGAACCCCTCCCACCCCTAAGCTGTAACCATATTATGTTATTCGGGGTTGGGGATTCCCTCCCAACACCTAATTAAGGCAGAAGTTATTTTAAAATTGAGCTCTAAAACATTAATTATTTTTTTCACGAAGAATATAGATAAAAGAGATAATATTTAAAAACAAAAATTGAAAATTGCGCAACAGCGCTTTAAAGTTTTTTTTAAATAAAATAAAATAAGAAAGTATACTGCTTTTTTTACTAGCAAAACCTTTTAAAAAATATAATTAAAATCAATATGTTGTCTTTTTATCCCTACCTTAAGGGGACGTTTGTCACTAACAATTTACAGCAGTGATTGGGGGAACCTTCCCTACATCTCTATATTTTTATCGGCGAAGAAGCGCTAAAAAGTGAACTTCACTTATCATATGGGTTGAAGACTTTCCCGCAAAACTTTACCATGCCCATCTCTTTTTGGGGTAAAATCTAATGATGCAGTTATTAAAAAACATTACCAAATTCTATTATTTTTTTAATTTCTTCAAATAAAGAAGTTTCGTACAAAATATTTAAAAGCATTTATTAAATCCTTTTATTTTTAATTTCTTCAAAAAAAGAAATTTTATACACACTTAAAAGAAAGAAGGGTCGCCTATTTTGTGGTAAAATCTAATGATGGAGTTATAAAAAGGGCGGCATAAAAAGAAGAAGAGAGAAAAGAGATTTTTGGAGATTTTTACAAGGTATAGTTTGCCTGTCACCATAAAAGCCCTTTTTAAGAATATACAATATACACCTGTACCTGACTTTTGGCTATTTTGGCACAACATAACTTAATTTTCCGAATTTTTTTCTTGTCATAACTATAGAAATTATTATTTTTTTATTTTTTTTTTAAAACATTTTACTTAAAAAACTTTTTGCATATAAATTAAAAATTGGGTGTTTCAAATCAGACATCTTCCTTAAATGTTTTTTTTCAAATCTTTATTTTTACTCTTTCATACTGTTTTATAAAAGATAAAAAATTAATTTTAAAATCTATAACGCCTACAAAAATAAAAAAAAACGAGAAAAACTTTTAAGTCGTTTGTTGTGCACTAAACCCTTACCTTTTAGCCACGTTTAATTATTAAAAATATTTTTAGAATTATATCTTATTGTGGGTATACTGTTTCTAGTCAAGTTGCAATTTCATTTAAGAAATTTATATTTTATATTATAATACTATTTACTTTTTTCAGCATCCGAAATGAGCATAGAACGGGAAATCCTTCGATCAACCGGTTCGATTCATGCCTCCTACGTGCTAATAGTGAATACTAGTAATGTTGAAGTTGACCTCTTTTGGATGGATTACAGGGGTTTGCCTGTATTGTACAAAACATTATTACCTACGGATACAACACTTTTAAACACGTACACCTCACATCCGTGGACGACTAGAAATCATAAGACCGGTGCTCCACTACACATAAACAATGGATTTATTCTTTGGCCTCCCCAGGGTTTCATCGAGAAGACACGCTCTCGTCACATTGTACACATCCGCACACCGCTCACTAGTCTAACGGTGTGTGCTTTGTGGGCAATTGCATCCACAGTCCAGGATGCAGATGTGGACAGCTTAGAACTACCAAAAGAATTGGCGCAAGACTTGCGACAGATCATCAAAATTAAGCGTAAACATTTAATTTCTATAACTGTACGAGAATCGATAGGATCGAATTAGAATATATATACTTATAATTTATGTTAGCGATTATTTATATGTAATACAAACGTTTTAAAAACTGAATAATTGTATGTTTTGGATATTCAGTGTTGCAAAGGTACACAGAAATAATCATTTAACAATTCATCTTCATTATGCACATCCCGGACAAGTCTCCATGCCCATACCAACATTGGGTAGTCGGCGGAATCTTTTTTTATTTATCATTATTTAACCACATAATAAAAAGTTTCCGGAAAAATAAAAATCGCTCCAAATAAAAAACAAGATAGGTTTAAAAAATGTATCTTTTTAATATATTGTTTTTAATTTTTTTTTAAGTTCCGTGCAAATTTACCAAGTTTGAGCTAGATTAGATAAGTGGAAGTTTGTTAAAAAGGTGTCGAAAAATTTATCGACGATCATATATACCAAGTGAAGTTAAAAGAAGGATTTTAAAAATTAGCTCTAAATTGTGTGCACCAACAAATGAAGTTTTGCTCTTCGCGATTTTTTTTTTTACAAAAACATTTTTTTTTGGAAGTGCTCATTATATTTTCTGACTTCTAATTTATATTTTTGGAGCATGTTTTTGATAGCTTTAGCATTTATTTGTCATTGTGTACATAATTTTCTCTCAGGTGACCAAATACAGATACAAATATATATGCTTTTAGTTTTATTATTATTTTTTTTAAATAAACAATATAATTTTTTTAGAATTTATTTAATTTTCAGTGATATTACATTTTTTTTTTAATATAATATAAGAAATTATCAAATCTAAAAAAATACTACATCAATTTCCATCACGACGATATATTCATTTTAGAGTAGTCTAAAGAGTGAGTTCGACAAAAAAATTGTTTTTTTTAACATTGAAACCCTTTATCCAATTATAAAAATTCAAACAGTTTTAAAAAGCAAATTTAATTTCTGATTAAATAATTGAACACAAAAAAATCTAATTATTTTTGTTTGTAGAAATCTGCCAGCTTCTCCGGTAACCCTGCCTTTAGCGCCTTTATGCTTGCTTCTGAGACCTTCTAACTGAATGCATTTATTTCTGAAAATTTTCTTGTCTTTGGCATCCTTCTTTGTTTGCTTCAATTTTGTTTTGTTCAGAGCCCAATATCTGTCAACAGGCCGAAGTTCTAGACAATTTGATGAGTTGACTTATCCTTTGGCGCTATTTCGATGTTATTGTCTTTGCACCATTTGAGAGACACTTTGCTGTAGTGGCAAAATGCTAGATCAGGCCAAAAGAAAATTCTGTGTTTTCTTCTTTGACTTTTGTTTTGTTCTAAATTGTTTCTCGACTTTTCCTCGTTCTTATGCGGTCTAAAACTCCTGACCTAATAATTGGGAGAATCTTGACAATACATAATAAGTTTCATCGCCCATAACGCAGCAATCGAATTTTGAGAAAAAATCTGACTTCAACTTTTTAGCTCGGTGCTGTGCATCCAGGTTCCTTATGGAATTATTGTCAGGTATTGACTGTACTTTGTAAGTCCTAAGGCCCGCAGCTGCTTTGATTTTGCAAACTAAATATACGCTGCAGCTTGCAGCATCTTCTCTAACGAAGCAACGATTTTCTTTGACTTCTGTTTGCAAACGAAAGCTTTTTTTCTTCCTGAACCTGGCAACGTTTAAGTTTCTATCAGATTCTTTTAGAAAATTTAATACCGTTTTTTTGTAAAACTTTTGCCTTGTTGGCAATGGTTTTCTGAATCCATCGCGGATTTTCTTTAGAAAATCGAAAAATTAATTTGCGTCTTTTCACTTCCGGTGTCGAACTCAGTCCTTAACAACAAACAAATATTGGACTATTACTGTAACTATTAAACTTTTTTATTAGAATTGAAAAAATACAATTTAAAGTTAATTCAATTCATAAATCTAATATCAAATCAAATTTTTGCCACATTATATTCCATCACGATGATATCCATGATTGATAAGCTTCACCACAAAATAAAATTTAATTATATATTGACAAATTCAGAACAAATTTCAAATTTAATAAAAGCTTTCAAACATGTTAACAACTCCAGCAATCTTTCTAACGAACTATGTAATGGTATGAAAATCACCTCAATCGCCGATTAACTGGGTTTATCATAAATATATATATATATATATATATATATTTGTTCAGTTATTCAATATCTTTATAATGCAATCTACGGCTGAATATATATTGTATATATTTTTACTTATTTTAAAATTTATAAAATGAGATAAAAATTAAGTTGTCAGAAATTAATTATTTAAATAATAATATTTTCGTACCTTAATTAAGAAATATTACCTTGTCATTAGAATTTCCGCAATCAGCCTTTTCACAGGATTAAAAAAGCAACAACTGTGTTGTCATTAAGTTTTAGAAGAACACAATATTTAAGAACCATTTTTTTATTTCCTTTTTTTAAATTAATTAATTCGCTGGAACTGTAGGGCCAGAATTAATTCCCTGGAACTGCAAAGGCAGAATTAACTCGCTGGAACTGCAAATGTGATCGCAATAACTGTTATACCCCCCACCTTCCCTTAAAGGGGACGGCGTTTAAAATAAAAATATATTTTGGCGTCATAAGAAATGTATTTATGAAAGAATGCTTGCTTCGCCAAAAAACATAATACCAAAAAACAAGTAAAAAATAATATTTTTTTGTGAGATGAAACATTATAGCGAGTTAATTCCGCAATTTCTGTTCTTCAGCGAAATAATTCCGCCTTTGATGCAGTTCCTGCGAATTAATTATGCATATTTATATCACGGAATTAATTCCACATTTTCAGTTCCAGCAAATTAATGTCAGAATAGCTAATTTAAAAAAGTCAATATAAAAAAATTTTTTCTTATTTTTTTGTTTTTTTTTTTTTTCGAAAATCTAATGACAATAAGTTAATGTCGATATGTAATCGTGAAAAGCTATAAGTATACTAATGACAAAAAAGTAAGTTCAAAAACTAAATTCCGAATAAATAAAGACCTAGCCTCAATGATTAATAGCACGCACTCAACGCTGGCTGGAAGCATGCAGATTGAAGTTCGAATCATAAATAAGTACTTGCCGCACGCTCGATTATTTTTATCAATTAATTAAGAGTACTATAGAGAGACACTACACTAGAGAGAGACTAAAGAGTTTTTTTATAGTCTGCAAATTAAAATCGAGATAACATTACAAATAACAACAAGTTGTATCTTGAATTACCTACGTGACGTAGTTCCCAACGATTACTACGATATTACTTAATCACAATCATTAGACGTGGTACTTGAAAAAACTTGAGACTTAAGTGCATACCAGACTTAATAATTGACTCACCAATCTATCATGATTAAATTTCAAAAAAACACCACTTGTAATCTGCGTATAAGATAATATTGTCCTACATAAATATGAAATATGTAGCTCGCGACCATACAGCATACAACTTAAGAAACAAATACAAAATAATTATTTGAATAAACGTTTGATAACATCTTCAAAAACCACTTCATGTTATCAGTGTAATAGATAATAATAGTTATTTAAATGTTTTTTAAACTTGCGATATTTGACAATCAAACCATTTGTGCTTTTGCGATCATAGATCAACGGACCAACGGACATTCCTATCAGGTATATTTAATTTAAATTTAAATAACAAATATTTAAAATACTAAATTAGAAGTTTTTTTAAGTAAGAAAAGCAGTCAATTAAAAATTATATTTATTATATAAATATTTAGCTGTATTCACATTTAAAATTTATTTCTTATAAATAAGCAGTCATTTGTTTACACTAATAATACTAATGATGTAATTACAATATTTCATCTTTTAATAGGCATAGAGTTTTTTTTTCGAATTAGGTTTTAAACAATATAAATAATCCAATTCAGAAATGAATTGGTTACATTTATTTTCATCACGACCATATTCATTTTAGAGGAGTCTCCCTACAAAAATTCCAAACCAATATTAGATTTATGGAAATATTTTTAATAATAGAACTATTGTTTTAAGCGATTTTAAAATCTCGTCTAAAATCACGGACCCGTGAAAAACAGACCGTAATAGCTTTTCTGGATTATGAATTTTGGTGAGAAAAATGCAGACGCAGCACTTCATTTTGCTCTCATAATATAAGAAATGTGATTGAAAAGAATGCACAGTCTGGGAGTGCATTTATTCTCTCCTGTTATTTAAAAATAAAAACAGTTGAAAAATACTCCATCGCTTAATGAGCTTTACCATAAAAAGTTGTTTTATTGAAATTTTTATCAGATATTATAAAAGGTGTCCAAGGAGATTAAAACGGCGTCGAAAAATTTATCAACGGTCATAGTTATATACAAAATGAAATTGAAGGAAATATTTAAAAAAAAAACCTTTTTTCTAATTTTACCAAACAAAAAATATTTTTGAAAATGTATTAAATTCCTATCAATATTTGTAGTTTTTGAAGTACTTGCAATGGTTAATTTTTAGATAATCACAGTGCTGGTCTCACTTTATTATAGGGTCTTGACTAGATGTCTGCAACCCACGGGCTGGGCCGCAAATATACTTGCGGGTCGAAACGAGTCTGGTTGATTTTTATGACCATAAATAACAATTTTAAATGACTTTAAAAAAATGTCTTTCTGTTGTTTTGTTATAAACAGAAAATTTGCAAATATTTAAATAAAAAAATATTTCAATGTTTTTTTTTGAAAGTAAGACATATTTTTCTTGTATTGCATAAAAAATAAAACAAATAATTAAACACATTTAGTACCAAACTTTTTATTATAAAAATATAATTAAAATCTTAAATATAAAATAATAATTACATTTTTTATTTAGTACCACAAAATCGGTAAAATCATTTGAAATTTGTCAACACAGCAAAAATAAACATTTAATCGATTATTCAATAAATGAGATAAAAGAAAAACTCTATTAATTTTTTGCAGTTGTGTCAAATGACATGCCACAAATTCGTCCGGATAAATTCGTGCCACGGTGCAGTTTCGGTACTCCTAGAAGCTGTTCACGTCCATTACCGCCTACCACAATTGCAATTGAAGCTTTTTAACCCAACATACAATCAAATGTCCTTCGTGAGCAAAGTTTTGTTTTACAGACGTGCCAATATTTGTACTATGCTTTATTCGTTCTTGTCTTATAGAACTATGGCTTAAAACGGTATCACCTATTATCACATAACTGTTACAGCAATATAAACTGCCGACCTGTCTGAAGTCTGACATATATCGAGAGTTTCCGATAATTTCGCAGTTATCATATTTTTTTTTGCTTTTTTCGTTGTGCATTTGACTACGAAATCATCATTGCTATTCTCTTCCACGCTCTCTTTGAGGAAGTCTTCAGTCTCAGAAAAAACATTATCTGCATTCTGCAATATTAGGTATTTTAGGAATTACACATAAATTTTAAATATAAAATAATATAAATACCTTTGATGTTTTTTTGTAATCACATAATTGAGTTGCCACTTTGATTTCTCTGCGAAGTATTAATTTAATCTGCTTTATTTTGGCAAATGTTTTTTTAACTTTAGGCTTATGTTCACTATTTTTAAACGTATTCCAATTAAACTTAAACCTATTTATTTTTTTCACAATATTTGATTTTGATATTGTTGTAATGTTATTTAAAAATTTTAAATAAAAAATATCATTCGCTATTTTCGATGTACTATTTTTTACTAAATGGTTTATTAATCGATACCCACAAAATTGTAGTAACACAATTGTATTTGTTGTTGGATATTCTCTGCCAAATGGTTTTATCTGGGGATAACCAATTAAATATAACGATTGAATTTTATATATATTTTTTTTTAATTTCACGTAATTCAATTTATATATTTAAGTAACTTTGATTAATCACAACTTAGTAACTTTTAACCTGATTTGAATCATTTTTAAATATTTTTATAGATAAATAATTTTTTGTTAAATTTTTTTTAAAAAAATAGTGTGGATCGATGTGCAAAAAATATTTATTCTTAAAAAAATATTTTTTAAATAATTTATGTATATTTATGAACATATAAAACAGTTTTAATATTTATTTATGTTTTATACGTACCAGAATAATAACTATATTTATACAATAAATAAATATATCGAAATTCATTCAAACGACTAGCACTTATTTAAATTATTCTAAAAAAAACTGGATACACAAATTTGTGTTTAATATAATTACCTAATCAACACAATTATTTTTTGAGTCACATAAACACACACTTACTAGCCAAAATGGCTCACGCTATAGTAATTGTTATATATGGAGGATAAATCAGGGAGCGGGTTAATATCTCGAAATCTCGACTTGCCAAATATCGTCATAAAATCTCGAATGTAAAGTTTGAATTTACTACATAAATAATAATCCGAATATTTCTGAATTATTTGATTGTTTTTTTTTGGGTTTGGGTGAAATCTCTACAAAAAATCTCGAGGAAAGCAAAATCTCTCTCAAAACCGTCTTTCATCCCAAATATCGTTCTAATCTATAAAATTTTATCGAAAGTGAAGAAGTAAAATCGCCTGATTAGTATTTTAATCAGTCAAAAAAACAAATAATCACAATTATAAACAATTGATTTAGCGATTTAAGTAAGATTTTAGATTGGAACTCGATTTTAGATTGGAACTCCAGAAATACATTTTTTGTTAATCGATGACTTTAATCTCTGATTCTGTTTAATCAGGAAGAAACTGATACTCGAGTTGATTTTATATTCATCCAATTCCCGATTGAGACAGATTGATAAAAAATAGTAGTAATACCTTTTCGTCTCATATGACTATAAATAGTACATTGGTCTTGAAAACGTATTATAAATACTATATATAGACCATCAAGTATGTTTGAATTTAAAAAGTATTCAAACGTCAATTAAATATAGGAATTTGTTACTTTTTTGTCTTAAACATACCTGATGGTCTCTCATTAGTATTTTTAAAACCTTTTAGTTTTCAGTGATTTTTTGGTTTAATTAAAGTTTGCGAAATAGAAATGTAATTTTAGATTAGTATATATCACGGAGTAAATGGTATGGAGGCGGCGTTGATATCCAATTCATACAAATTTACATATAAAAAGTGTCAGAGGCAAATCGATGTAAACTGTTCACAATGTGACAGATTCAATTT
>JAAAKO020024974.1:0-14269 GCA_010015015.2 Bolitophila cinerea
ATGTGTGTGGCCTGGCGTTGTCCTGATGGAAGACAATTCGGCCTCTGTTGATCAAAGATGGCCTTTTCTGCATGAGTTCTGCCTTCAAGCGGTCCAGTTGTTAGCAATAGATGTCCGAATTGATCGTTTCACCATAAGGGAGCAGCTCATAGTGGATGATTTCCTGCCAATCCCACTAAACAAACAGCAGAACCTTCCTGGCCGTCAATCCAGGCTTGGCAACCGTCTAGGCCGCTTCACCGTGCTTTGACCACGACCGGTTGCGCTTCAAGTTGTCATAAGTGACCCACTTTTCATCGCCAGTGACCTGACAATATTAACCAATATAAAGAGAAGTTGGGAATAATTATAAAACAAGCAAAACAAAAAGAAAAAAAATCTATATAAAGTCGTATTTAAATAAATAATAAAAAAATAATTAATAAGCGGAAAATTATATGTTCTTTAAATTGAGAGTCATCATAATTGAATTTATTAGACGGTTAATTTATAAGAGCACAACATTTTTGTTCTAGATAACACTAATTTTTGCTAGAGTACATTTTTTTAAATTAAGCGAACAAATTTTTTTTAAAGGTTGCATAATATTGAATGCTTATTTATTATTTTAAAATAGTATTTTTAAAAGCTTTTCTTTTTTTAGACACAATGTGGCTTGGAATTTGCAAAATTGTGTTCATTTTGAGATACCGTTGGACGAATTATAAATAAAGCGTTTTTTAATTTTTGATTAGTGTTTAGTTAAAAGGCCCGTGACTTCCTACAGTTCAAATTCTATTGTAATTGTAGAAAAATCATTGAATGTGGCTGGTCGAGTTATCCTTAAAGCAATAAAGTCGTATAATAAAAAAGAAAATAACGTATTTCTCGAAATAATTTTCTCGAGATTCGGAAAAAAAAAATTGGGCGGGAATTCACGAGAACTCGGGAAAATAAATTCTCGAGACCAATCTCTAATTGTAACGCTAAAAGGTTTGTTGTTTAATTTATTAAGTGCCATTTTTGGCGCTGTGCATTATTCTTAATAGACTTTACGCCTCGAAAAAAATTGTGGCGATAAGTCACAACTGGCTTGTGACTTATTGTCAGGGTTTCTCGTTACGTTAATTCTCTTAAGACTGTGCATTAATCTTACGATTTTTTCTGGCGGTAAGTCTCTTGAGAATAAGTCACAATTGGCCTGTGTATTAATCTCAGAATTTTTCGTGAGAATAAGTCTAACTTTCCGGACGTTAAGTCTCATTATTAAAAAAACAAAAAACAACAACAAAATACACAGTGGCGATAATGCACAATCCCTGTGATATTAAGTCTTTTGAGATTAATTCACCACACCCCATTATTTACTATCATAAGTTAAAGCAAATCGGCTGGCTATCAGAACTAATAGTGGTTTTCAACCGCTTTCAAGCTTTTTAAGCTTTTAACGTGCTCATTAGAATATCCTGGAAAATTGAGTTTTTTACTTTTTTTTCTTTCGAAAGCAATATTCACAGTTTCAAACTTGCCGAATTAACTTTATAAAAAAAAAACAGATTTCTGATTGTAATACAACTTTTGTTTTACTGGAGCTAGAAAACATCTTATATGTTTGAAAAAACAATACGCACATTTTCTAACCAATGAATTTAGCGGATTTTGGGGATTCGAAATTTTTCTTCCCCAATCTGACTGAAGGGATTCGGGATTTGGATTCGGCTTTTTTTACACTATTTTTACAATAAAAAATTAGATGATCGTATGCGTCTCCAGATAGTATGCATACTTTTAATTGGATTCAAAGGGACTTACATAAAATTATAAAAAAACAAGCACAAAAGAGTTGTCGATTAGTATTTTTTCTTCTCTATTTGTAAATCCTATATTTTTGGTGTCGGGAATTTTACATATCGGCATTTTTGTTTTCGGTACTAAACGATTAAATACTTTTTTTTAAATAAGCAGAATTACTGTATTTTTACACACAAATTTCCGAGATTTTAAATAGGTTTCTTTATCCAGACTCGGCATAGTGATGATTTATATATAAGTACATACATATAAAAAGTAATTGTAAACATTTAAATTGTAGGTTAAATCCAATAAATCTATAATTATTATCTTATCTTCATTTAAAAATGGCCTAATTATCCTTCCTAGGGAAAAGCATTTTACATACAAAATTTGAGAAATGTAGTTTTAACGGTGTAGATTTATATTTCGAATATATATATACGAATATATATTTAAAAGGTTAATGGCGACTTGGCCGAATGCCGTTTGGTAGAATAAGCAGTTTGGGCGAATAATTAATTTAGCAGAAAAAGCAATTTAGCCGAATAAGACGTTTAGCCGAATGCCGTTTAGCCAAATAGTCAATTTGCCGAATTAGCCGTTTGGCCAAATGTCCAAATGATTTTTAAATGGCTAAATGAGCTTTCGATTATTCGGCTACATCCAGAAACCAAAATCCAGAAAACGAAATCCAGAAACCGAAATCCAGAAAGACAAAAACCAGAAAACTCAAACCCAAAAATTTAAAATCCATAAATCCAAAATCCAGAAACACAAAATCACATAAATATGCGGGTAGTGTTAGTATGTTTAAAATCGAGGGTCATCCCAAAAAAAGTGGTGCACGCACAAGAATTCGCTTGATCTTAGTGCTTTTTATTATAGAAAAACAACACATTATATTAATATATATTTTACTGTTTTTTTCTGAATCTACTATTCTTTTGGATATTTTTGTTTTGGATTTTATTTTTCTGGATTTTGTCTTTCTGGAATTTAAAAAAAACAGTCATTCTGGATTTTATTTTATTTGAATTTGTTCCGCACCCGACTAAATGACCAATCGATTAGACGGCCTATTCGGCCAAATGGCATTCGACCAAACTGCATTTGACCAATCGGCTTATTCGGCAAAACGGCTCATCCGCATCAGAAACGGGTCGATTTTGTTGCGATTCAGCAGAGATTCGCATGCGTACGTCGCATCAACGGTCAAAGAGGTTTTTCTGCGTCAAGCTTCTTCAAAAGGTTTATAATGGTTTGATGACTAATGCCCAGATCTTGGCCGATGCTACGGCTGCTACTATGCCAGTCTCTTTTCGACGGCAGTCTTTCCGGAGCATGGCGCATCTTCGACCACCTCTACACCAGAACGAAAACGTTCAAACCATCGTTGTGCGGTGGAAATGAAAACTGCATCGGGTCCATAAACTGCACAAATTTTATTGGCGGCTTGAGATACATTTTTGCCTTTGTCGTTGTTAGTACTGTAAAATATGCCGGATTTTCTCTTTATTTTGCTCCATGTTTGCGACGCTATAACTCACGCACGACTGAACCAAACAAGATCTCATTTGGACTCTCTAGCCATCTATTCTAATTGGTAAAGTCCAGAACTCATCTTGGTGTGGTATCCAGGATGAGTTCTGGACGTTACCAAATTGAAAAGTTGGACGACAACAATTATGATGGATGGGGAGTCCAAATAAAAACTCTAATTTTCTATAACGGATCAGTACTGAAAGCGGCGGCACAATCATCGATCGGTATCGACCTCCGTTGATGGTGATGGCAATTCCTCGTCGTTTTCAAAGAAATAAGGACCGATAATGCCGCCGGCCCAAAATCCACACCAAACAGTGACTTTTTGCGGATGTATTGCCACTTGATGGACTTCGTGTGGATTGACATCATCCCAAATCCAACAATTCTGCTTGTTTACGTACCCGTTCATCCAAAAATGGGCTTCGTCACTGAAGATGATTTTCTTGCTGAAATCAGAATCTGCCTGTTATAACTAATTTAAAATAAAAAAAAAATTAAAATCCTTCCAGATAATAATAGTTTGTTAAACGGACATTAAAACGGCATTAACCGAATTTTCAAATTCATACTTTCGTGATTTGAGGTTTTCTCGCGACCGAAAACAACTGTGCGGCGAAGCTATGCTTTCTGACAAACTTTCCAGTTCATAATCCATAAAATGAATGTATCTGAGTTTAAACATTTGTAAATAATTTATACATATTTAATTAAACACACGATACAAGTATAAAAGTATATTAAAAGATTCCTATAAAGATTCCTATAAAGATTCCGATAAAGACTTTCGAAAGTTCACCTCATAATTAAATCACGAAAACATTCAAAACACAAATAATCCCAAAGAAGTTTGTTTATGCTCTCTGTGTGTTTGTGTGTGTGTGTGTGTAAATGTGGGTGATGTCTGATTAGAAAGCTTACACAACTTTAAAGTACTCGTATACTCGCGCTCTGGCACGAAAATATAAGCTTCCAAGCGCTTGCAAGCTTCCTGCACTGCGCGGCTCGGACGACGGGCGGCGGGCGGGTGGTCTTTCAGCGCGGTGCGGCTGTATATGATACCAGAATTTTCGCTCGTCGCTCGGAGTTTTCTTTTCTGTTTGCGTCAACAAATTAAGTTTTCTGCGGAATGTAATATGCCAACGAGCTGTAAAAGAAAAGTTTTGCGCCCATCATGCAGCCCCCGTCCACGTGTATACTACTTCTATCTACTGCTATGGTACTACGGTACTACGGTCTTACTAACGGTACTAACGGTACTACTTTTGCACTGCAAGGAGTTTTACATAAATTCCGCACAAATTTCACAAGTCCCGTTATTGAAAAGTGCTGCGGAGCGGAGCCTCGCCGCATGAAATTCGAGTAATTGTGTGTTTGTGTGTGTGTGTGCTCCGGTCTCTGGTCTATAAATTGAAACGTTGCCGGTTTTTGTTGAAAGCATATATAGAATATGTGTGTGTGTGTGTGTGTGTGTGTTTGTGTGTGGAGCGGAGTCCCTATTAATATACAACGGGGCAATGTTTCGCAATTTATTCACACGCCGTACACATACCGGACACCCTTTTTATTGTGCACATTAGACCTTTGTTAAAATGTTGCGCTCGTCCGCCCTTGTGCTCGAGTGTATCTATATAAATATATATACTATCTATATATGTGTGCAAGGGAGCGCTTTTGTATCCAAACAGAAGCCCGCAAACATGGAGCAAATACATACATATACACATATGCATATATAGCTATATTATCCGCCTATAAAGCGTCCAAAGGATAGCATCAGCAATTTAAACTAAATATGTATAATAAAATGTATGCCTTTTGATCTCGGCGCGACGTTTTTGCTCGTCGCCGGACGAATTGTGCGGAAAATGGGGACACAGAAAAACACGAAGAAGATATTATATGTTTCTACGAACAAAAATGTGTGGCCGGGCAAGGGGGAGGAGGAGAGGGGCGCAAAACACACCACATTCTGGGCACTACATATAATATAGCATATTTATATATATATATATATATATATATATATATATGCCGAGGAATGGCCGAGCCATGGAATTATTGTCGGACAGCTTTTTTACAGGATTTTCCGTTAAGGCCACTGCAAAATACATAAAATATTTCATGTTTAATGGAATGCGAAATATGCGGGTATTTTCTAGAATTAGGTGATTTTTTTCGTGTGCGTGTGTGTGTGTGTCGGTATGTGGATGGGGGGGTTGAAGTGTGTAGTTTTTAAGGAAAAGTGAGGGATTATTCAGAGAGCGTTTCGTGTGCGAGGGCGAGGGCGAGCGCGCGAGCGGTTCATCCGGTTATGAGGAATACGTCAGGAATGATAAAGGTTTTTGCTGTCTCCTCCGAGCGCTTTTGAGTGCCAGCTCGCATCTGGACACACACACACACACACGGGGTACGACAAATAATTGAAATGTCCTTTTAGTCCTGTATTTGTATGTGTGCCATGTGATTTGTCTGCCTAACGCAAAGCTGGGGCTGTAAATGCGCCAGCAGGGTAATTTATCAGACTTTTTAAAAAGTTTTCTATATGCCGGCCGGAGGCTCTTCGAATTTTAAGCTCCTTTTGTGGACGCAATTGTGTGCTTGCGTGTGTGTGTGTGTGTCTGTGTGTGTTGCTGTGTATATTGTGCGTATATCGACAAAAGAAATTAAAAACAGGCTTTTGAGTACCTGCTCGCACAGTGCGGAGAAAAGAAAACCGGAAAACTTTTCTTTGCCATTACCGACAAAAGACGCTGCGCGCCGGTTTCGCATTGAAAAGCCTGAAATGTATGGCGCATTTGCACACAGATGATTAATTGAAAATGGCACACGCGAAAATAAAATACATTTCTGTGTTCCGCGGAGCCAGACGAGGGAGGTGGGAGAAGGCGCTGGGAGGTGGGCTTAGGTTGCTGGAATGGGAGGTGAAAACCAGAAAAGCAATTGCAAATTTCCATAAATCTCGAAGTCATAAATCATAATAAAACCAATTGATTTCATTCGGGAATTGCGAGCGCACGTCAAAGTTAAGAACTTGAGCGCGCAACGCGAAGACGCCGACGAGCCGCCGAGTCGTCGAGGCGCTGCGAACAAAGCGTCACTAACTCGCGGAATTGCGACAATTGCCTGTTCCGCAATATGCGCCTGCTGCTTCTGCTGCTTTTAAGGATGTAGGCTAGAGTTAGGGTGTGTGTATGTGTGTCGTGGGGTTTGTTCAAGAGAATGGGGGTACAATAGAAGCAAAGTGTGAATTCCGCTGTATATAGCAATCTCTTATCTGAATCTCTTGGTATTTCACACACACACACACGCAAGCACACCCTCAACACACGCGATTTTAAAAAAAAACGAGTATATGAAATTAACATATATTATACGGCTTGTTATAAGTACACGCCGGCGCCGGCGCCGCACCGCACAGTGGTTTTTGGATGGAAATATGGCTCATATCACGAAAGTAGGAATTTCAAAATTCCGCCGATTATATTTCCATTAAATAAACTTTTTTTTATCTGGAAGCATTTTGCATTTGGTTGACGATTACATATATTTAGAGGCTAGTTAAGATCAATTATTATTAAAGTATTATTTAAAATAAAAGTAAAAAAATATTCTTATTCAAATACGTATATTTATGAAAGTATGACATTCAAATTAATGAAAATTTTAAAAATGCCAAATAAATTTAATATTATAATATTTCAAGAAATGTTACTGTGAGATATTCACGTGATTTCCACGGTATATTCTCGGGATATTTTTTGGGATTTTTCCGGGATTTTTAAAGGATTTCCCCGAGTTTTTCCCGGAATTCCCCCTGGTTTTCCACGAATTTCAGTCAGATTTCCCCGATGTTATCAATGGATGACCCCGGGATTTTAACGGTAATTTCACAGGATTTTGCTGCGATTTTCTACCGAAAAATCTTGATAAATTTCTCGAAATTACGAAAAACAAAAATTAAATAAGTATTACACTCTAAGCACAATTAATAATTATTTCCAGAGATTTCCCAAAATGCTTTGCAGGATTTCCAATTATTTTTTGTGATTTTCCAATATTTCCCTGGATTTCCATAAATTTTACCGATTTCCGAGGTTTTTTGATGATTTTCTGTTTCCCGGAATGTTTCATAATTTCAAAAAAACGTCACTAAACGTCAGATATTTTCGGGATTTCCCCGGTATATTCTCGGGATATTTCTCGAGATTTTCCCGGCATTGACAATTCTTGACAATTTGCAGGATGTCCAATATTTTTCCGAGATTTTCACCGGATTTCGCTGGATTTCCAGAGATTTTAACGATTCCCGAGGATTTTTGTTGATTTTCGGTCTCCCGGAAATTCTCATTATTTCAATAAATTTGACTGTGAGATATTCGCGGGATTTCCTTCATTTATTCTCGGGATATTTCTAGGTATTTTCCCGGAATTTCTCAGGGATTTTCCTGGTAGTTTTCCGGGTTTTCCACGGAATTTCCCCAGTTTTTTTCTGGATTTCTACCAGAATTTTTCCATGAGTATTTTAACGGGATTTTCAAAGGATTTCACCAAGATTTTTTACTGAGAAATCTTGAGAAATTTTTCAAAATTAACGTGTAACGAAAAAAAAAAAACAAAAAAATGACACTTTTTAAGCACAATCCATAATTATTTCTGGAGATCTCAAAATTGCTTGAGATTTTGCAGGATTTCCAATAATTTTCCTGCGACTTTCTAGGATTTTTCTGGATTTCCAGAGATATTATCGGTTTCCGCGGTTTTTTGTTGACTTTCTGTTTCCCGGTATTTCTCATTATTTCAAGAAATTTGACTGTGAGATATTCCCGGGATTTTCCCGATATATTTTCGGGATATTTCTCAGCTAATTTCCAGGTAATTTCCCGGGTATTCCACGAAATTTCCCCAGTTTTTTCCGGGATATCTCCTAGGTTTACCCGATATTTTCCATGGATATCCCCGGAATTTAACCTGGATATTTCCATGATTTTCTCGGGATCTTCTACAGAGAATTCTTGATATATCCCTCAAAATTACTGTGTAAAAAAAAACAAATAATCAAAGAAATGACACTCTAAGCAAAATTAATAATTATGTCCTGAGATTTCTCAAAATGTCTTGAAAATTTGCAGGTTTTAAAATAATATTCCGAGATTTTCACAAGATTTTCTTGGATTTTCAGGGATTTTACCAATTCCCGAGATTTTTTGTTGATCTGTTACCCCGAATTTTTCTATTTTCGGAATTTCATCGGTATATTTTAGATATATTTCTCGGTATTTCTCCTGGTTTTTCCCGGATTTATCCGGAATTTCCACGAAATTCCTCAAAATAAAAAAATTGCTGTAATTACCGGCGAAATACCGATAAAATTCCAGGGAAATCTTAAATCCAGGAGAAATCCCAGGGAAATTCCTCTGGAATCCAGGAGAACTCTCGGAAAAGTCCCTATATTTGGAGGAGCCAACACAATGCTCGCAATTAGAATTTGACCATAGAATATATGGATAATATTGAACATTTACCTGAAAATGTATAGGAAAAGAAAATCTTGGATTATTTTAAACAAAATATTTAAAAATTGTATATATATATATTTTTTTATTCCTATTTATTGTTTTATTTTTTTCTAAGTTGCGTGCCAAGTTTAAGCTGGATCAGATACGTGGAAGTGGCCTTAAAAGGTTAAAAAATCTATCGACGGTAATATAAACCAAGTAAATATAAAAGACAGATTTAAAAAAGGACATTTTCTCAATATTATTTTCTAAAAATAATTTATGAGCGCTTCCACTGACATAAAAGCAGCCACTGTGCGACGCGACAACTCAGCTCACGTGGGAAAATGCGGAGGAAAATGTACATTATTTATTATAGGCTCATAACTCCGGAATGCTGGCTCTATACGCGGCGGCGCGCCCGGCCGGCACTCCTGTGTGTGTGTGTGTGCCGTGTGCCGCCCATTTTCACCATCGCGGCGCGCACATAATCGCAGGCTTTTAGTCTTAAAGCTCTTAACAGCGTTATTATAAATGTAAATTATATTTTTGGGGGTGGAAAAAACGCGCCAAGGCGTACACGACGCCGGTGCCGGTGTCGGTGCCGGCGGTGGCGGTGTGGCAGCGGTTCCGGCTATATACGACAACGACGAAGCTAATGGGAACTCATTAATTGAAATAAGCTGGCGAAATGCGCAACGGTAATTTATGGATCAAAGGGTTAGACTTTTACACATTTGGATATACTATATATATTTAGTCATTTACGTAATATTATAAAATACTTTTAGATTATAGCCAAAAGCTAGTCGCATAGGGATAAAATCAACCCCTAACAGCGATACACTCGACTTATACGCACATATGCATAAGTACAGAACGCAACGATGAATAATTAAGTGTGCGGCTGCACGAACGTTTTCCATTTGCATAATCATAACGGTTTCTACTCTTGAATGTGTTGCTAATACAGTTCAATACAACTATAGAAACTATAGATTTGGCAGCATAAATGCTATGCTTTTCATAGAACGTGTGTGAACGGTGGGGGTGAACGTGAGTTCCTGAACAAATTGAATAATATTGTACAATGTACACATCTTGACCAATCATATATGTACATTGAATTTATGTTGAAACAAACTTTAATTCACAGCGCCCCCTCAGCGCTACCCTCAGCCTATTTGCAATAATAGTACGTTTTGCAGGACCTCTCGAAAAAATACAAAACTAGCATCATCAACATTGCTTATAGGTGTATATAAACAATAACTATATTTGTACGTTTATGGTATTTATTCAATTTGCTTGGATGGTTTGATGTTGCGGTACTCGCACCCTTGCGCATGATTCTCTATATACATATCAATACTTACATAAAACATAAATACATATAAACAATATTTTGGGGGCTCGCGATCGAGCGAAACGGAATTGGTATGAAATAATTGGAGCGTAAGAGGCTTTGACATGGAAAATGATTTGACGAAAAAGTCGAAAACCATTTCTAGTACTCCTTGTCGGCGGAGGCGTGTGTAAGCGGAGCGAGAACTAAGGGTGCACACTGTGGAAAAATATTATTTAAAATTAATTTTTAATAATTTTTCTTTGGTTTTCAAATTATATTTCTATTTATATATGGTACAAACCAATAATTACAAAATTAATAAAATAAATAAAAAATAGTCCATAAATGTCCACTGTGTACACAGCTCACGCCTGGGGTGGCTGCCGCGGGGGTGATGGTGTCGAGATTCTCGCGTTTCAGGAAGTTGAGTTGACACACATTTTGCATTTTTTTTTTGTCCTATTATTCCTAATCGATTTTCACGAAGCCTTTGCTGTTGTATGGGTGCCATTTCAGTGATTTTCATTAATTTTCTCTTCTTTATTTAGTAATGCAATTTATGAGAGCTTTTTCCAGTTTTTTGTACTTCACATTGTGGAACACTTATCGCAGTTAGCTTCACTGCGGTTGGCTTTGTGAAGTGATATATGCAAAACGGTACAGTACTGTTTACACGTCATGGTGACACAATATAGGCACTCTTGTGGCATTTGATGCCACCGAAAGGTGATTTAAAATGCGGGGAGTAGATGTTTAACGGGTGGGGCAAATGGATTGGTAATAAAAAACAAAAATTATGGTACAAGGAGGATGACATTTTTTATTTTTTTTATTTGCTTGCTTTGTTGAACAAAATATTATATTTGAGCTGGTAATTATGAAAATGGCCGAAGTCACTTTTTGGTGCCAATTTTTTTTTCTATTGCTCCATTCCTTAGCACTTTTGACTGAAGTACAAGTTAGGACAGAAACCTAAACTGCATTTCTGCCCCAAAGAGGTTTCGACGGGGAACCCCCTAACGCCGAAAAACAAAATTTTATGTTTAGGAAATGTACCCCTTAGGGGTGGGAGGAGTTTGAAGATTTATTAAAAAATTAGAAAAAAATATTACGGAGCGTTTCGTGATTTAAAAGATGTGTGGTTGATATACAATTAAAGGCTTTTAAAATATCTATATTTTAAGAAAGGGGAAGGAGATTTAACCCTACTTTCTGGAGATATTCAAAAACACCTTATATTTTTTACAATTTTACATAGTGAGAAGGGGGAGGGTAAAAATGAAAGAAATTATGCCATTTTGGGGCAGTAGATCATCCCCTTTGCCAAAAAGATATTCTCTTTAAACTTGTTCGATTTTGTTAAAATTCGTATGAGTCGTATGAGTCAGCTGAACTAAGGATTAAATGGTCTAAAAACATATTAAATATATATTAAATTAACCTTTTACAAAATAATGGCATTTTATTTTTCGTTCCACCCCTATCATTCTCCCTTCACAGCAAATTATATAAAATATGACGTTTATTTCAAAATCTCCTGAAAACAGTGTTAGATCACCTTATTCTTTTTTTTATAATTATAGATATTTGAAAAAACGTTATTTTTAATACCAGAAACTCTTACCTTGAATAACGGAAGGCTTTGAAATTTTTCTAATTTAACAAATCTTTGAACCCCTTTCACTCCTAAATGTCATTTTCTAAACATAAAATGTTATTTTTCGGTGTTGGGGACCGCCACTATGGAAAGGGGAGGGGGAGAAACATTTCCCAGGCACTAAATCCAAAACTGCACTTTCACCGAAACTTATTAACTTCAATTTAAAAATTAAATTGGCAACACTGTTTAAATTTACAATTTATTTCAGAATTGATTTTGACAATAACTTTAGCTTTGTTTTTATCCCCTTTATTTAAAAGGTTGTTTATTCAAAAGGATGCGCAAACAAGCGTGAACGTAACCATTAGTACTGGCGCATTATAAACTCAAAATATTTTTAAAACATTACCTATTCTTATGCGCCAGTCGTACATTTTGACATTTTTACGGTAAAAATCGACCGATTGACATTTTTCCGGTAAAAATCAACCGATTTACATTTTTCCGGTAAAAATCGAGCGATTGACATTTTCACGGTAAAAATCGAGCGATTGAATTTTTACGGTTAAAATCGAGCAATTGTCATTTTTACGGTAAAAATCGAGCAATTGACATTTTTCCTGTAAAAATCGAGAGATTGTCATTTTTACGGTAAAAATCGAGCAATTGACATTTTTACGGTAAAAATCGAGCGATTGAATTTTTCCGGTAAATCTCGAGCGATTGACATTTTTACGGTAAAAATCGACCGATTGACATTTTTACGGTTAAAATCGCCAGATTGAATTTTTTTCAGGAAAAACCGAGCGATTGACATTTGTACGGTAAAATCGAGCGATTGACATTTTTACGGTAAAAATCGACCAATTGACATTTTTCTGGTAATATCGAGCAATTGACATTTTTACGGTTAAAATCGACCAATTGACATTTTTCTGGTAAAAATCGAGCAATTGACATTTTTACGGTTAAAATCGAGCGATTGAAATTTTTCCGGTAAAACTCAAGCGATTGACATTTTTACGGCAAAAATCGACCGATTGTCATTTTTACGGTAAAAATCGACCAATTGAAATTTTTACGGTAAAAATCGCCAGATTGATTTTTTTCCAGGAAAAACCGAGCGATTGACATTTGTACGATAAAAATCGAGCGATTGACATTTTTAATTTTTCAATTTTTCTCGTCAATTTTTTCAAGATTTCTCGAGAAATCCTAAATATAATTTTATTAGTAAGCATAAAATTAAAAAAAAATCAAAGTTTAATGATCATTTCTTTTGAAATATGTATTTCTCGAGAATTTTAGAGAAAATCTCTTCGGTAAAATTTCGGGAAATTCCGAATCTAAAGATTGAGATTTTCTCCGGAAAAACCTAACTCTAGTCATTCTGAATATGTAGCTAAATAATTAGCTAGAAAATGCATTTTATTACTAACTACTACTACTTTTTTTTAAAAGAGCAAGGTCTTGAGATCTATATTAAAACTTACATTTAGCAAAAAAACATTGTTAGTTAATTTTAAAACACACTTATAACTCCAACCGTTTTATCAGCTATTTTTATCAATTTTTTGCCTATATTCACTTCTCTGAAGATTGAAAGAAATAATCAGCAGTACGACAAGATTCGTACCCAAAGGGTCTGAGTTTTTAATATCACTGCCCCGGCCCGTATAGAGAAAATCCGACCCCGGGGTAGTACCTCTCTTCGCCACCTTTGAAAAATATGCTAAATTTCGTATACCACAGCATTCAGTAATTCTTTTATACATATTTATGTTTTAAATGAACGATTTCTTTCTTGAGATCTTCAGAAACATCAGCTTCGTACATATCTATGAACTTATTAATTTTCCTGATCTCAATCAACAATTATCAGAAAATAATTTCCTTTGAATTCGTCCTCTTCAGAAATATTGGTACTTTCTGAATCCTAATTTGAATCACCTAATTTATCTTTGTAATGTTTTCTTTTGCGTCATTTTTCGGAAAAGTTTCGGCGAATATTCCATCCGTTTTCGATGAGTTCATTTTCCCTTAAAATAGATCGATCTCGACCTCGCATGAATTTCAAATTCGAAAGAAGATTGTTTCTTTCTACGAACACTATATTGTATAGTCTCTCTGGTTGGAAGGACGGCGTTGCTTTCCTTTTTGCGCTACCATCGGTGGCTTTGAACGATAGGCTTCGTGCGATAGCCTTCATTAAAAATCTGGGCCCATCAGAAATTGCCGGGTCCCATTGGAACACACAGCCCCTTTCTCTCTGACACCCTAAGTCAGTTTTTTAAACTATATGGTTATTTATAAAGGATTGATCTTTTAAAAATCCATCAATCCTCGGCAGCCCAGAAAAAATACTTTCAAACAATTTTTAAATCAAGAAATAATCCAAGTTTATAAATGTAAAATGGAAATGGCATAAAAAGAGCCTCTATAACATACGAAAAGATCGCCCCGCTCTTGCGCACACCCTCCCCGCATCCTTTGGGCACCCCTCCTCAG
>JAAAKO020024985.1:0-14267 GCA_010015015.2 Bolitophila cinerea
GAAACAGACAATTTGTTTTTTCATTAAGATTTCCATAACTTTAGACAATGTAGGCAGAATCGATATTGGTCAATATTCATCACAATTAATTGATCTTGCATTTTTTTGTATTGGCAATATTTTAGCTTTTTTCCATATGACTGGAAACGAAGATGTTGTAAAAACCATGTTAAGTAGTTAACAAAATATTGGATTCATAAAAGGTAAAAGAATAAGAAGAAAATCAAGTGAAATTTTATTAAGTCCTACCGCATGTGATTTTATTTGATTGAAATCATGAATAACATGAGTGGAGGAAACATTAGTTATAGCAAATGATGATGAAATATTACAAGTCGGTATGTTTTGATTTGAAAGAATATCGTAGAAATATTGGTCAAATAAGAATTATATTCATCAGCAGTAAAGTGCGGAATATCTGTAAAGATTTAGTTGATACAACATTTAGACGTTTTAGAATACTTAAGTTTTGATTTATAATAATTCATTTTTGCATTTTTTATTTGCCTGTGAAGGTCTATTTCGTAAATTTTTAAAAATTAATAAGTTTTCAGCTGACTTAGATTCCTTCAAAAAGTAATAATATGTATCTCTTTCACTAAGTGCCAATTCAATAGCTGGTGAAAACCACAGTGAATTTTTCAGGAGTGAAATCCCTAAACTTAAATCTAGCATATAAATACATTTGATATTTGGATTGATGATTGGATTGGATTGGTGCATCATCGTATCGTAAAATAAAACAAAGATTTTTTTTCATTGATTTTTTTTTATTTTTTATTATATATATATATTTTTTAAGTTTAATTTAACATACAAATGGATGACAACAGAAAATACTTGTGTAAAAATGTATTCATTATTTAGAAATGCAACTCTGGACTGATATCACATAATACTTAAGAAAGGCTGATTATAATAATAATTATGATTTACAGGAAAGCTCGAAAAATATCATTTTTATAAAATAATCCACTAAAATGAGTTTTACATAAAAATATGCATAATTTGTATAATAATAATTAAAATAATACATTAAGAAGATGATCATCTCTAAAATGTTTGTTAAATTGTTAATAGTATTTTTTTTAATAAAAACACATATTTTTATCAAAAAATAATACTAATAAAAACAATGAAAAAAATTTAAACATTTTTTAGGTTATTTTATTTTTTTTATTTAACTGTTACACTTTTTTTTTTAATTTTCATATAAAACGGACGTGCACGATTTTTTCTTCCTAGTATTCTTAAGGAGTTTCAGTATTTTTAAAGATTGGCTAATTTATGTTTAGTGATTTTTTCTCTGTGTATAATTTGTATATTGTACATTTTTTCCGTAATTGTATTGAAGTTTAATTTAAATACTAAAACTTAATAACTTAAGACAAATACAACAATAATTCAGTTTGAATTAAATATGTACAACACTGTTATCCTGTAATTAAAAAAATAATGAAAAATCTTCATTTTACAGAAGCCATATCTACCAAAATCAAATAAAAAACAAAATATAAAATATTTAAAAGTTTATTTGGTTTAATCGGTATTATATACATGGTACATCATAATAAATAAAAAAAAAACGCGCACACACAAAAAGTATAAAAAAACAACAAAATTTTAAAAGCATTTTTTAAATGCATTTATTTGACAGACAGAATTTCGTATCGATCCACAGAATTTTGTAAACAAAAGTTTTTTTTATGGTTATTTCTATTTTTGAAAAAAGCAAAAATATTTAATTTTCCCCAAAGTTCTTTAGGCCAGAGTCAGAGACCATAACCCATCTATAAACTCTACTTGAAAAATAAATTATTGCTGTGTTTTTTTTTGAAGCAATATTTTATTTTAATATTCTACTAAGGATAAAATACTCCTATTATAGAATTTGTTTTTTTTTTCTTTTTCAGAAGTAAGTTTAAAATAAATATCCTACAAAATTTTACAATTACAATTACAATTCATTTATTCCATATTTTACAATATTTTATTTTTAATTTAATCTTTTTTTTAGTACAAAGTTTTCATACACTACACGCATTTCTAATTGGCTTACTTTTGTTTTCAACATCAGATGTCGCGTGTTTTTAAAATGAAAAAAAAAACGATGTGGTTTGCGTCCAAGGTTTTACAAAATATTAACAGCGCCATCTATTTTTAGTTTATATTTTAATATTGCGCCAGTTTAAGTTAAATGAAAATGGGAATGGCGCAAAATAATTAATAACAATTAAATATCTCAAGTTTCATTAAGCTTTTATTCTACTACAATTTAAAAAGAGTTATAAATGTCAAAGTTATAAATGTCAAACAAAATATTTTCGTATATGTTGTATATACTATTTTGTTATGATTAGGCACAGGAATTAGGAAAAATATAAATCTTGATAACTTGTAACTTACGTGTACATTTTAAAATTATTAAAAGAGCTATAATTATTATTTTCATGGATGTCAAACTAGAAGAATACAGAGCAATTAAACGCCGACAAGCTGTAATAAACAGTGTTAAAGATACACTTTTCAATATGGTTTCATTCCAGCAAATCAAATCGGATAAAAATGAACACGTCATTGTTCAGGAGGTTTGTTATAATTCAAATTTAAATATTTACAGGTGTATTTATTGTTTTATATTTAAAGATTGACAAGGCAAACGATGGCACAAAGCACAACACAAATAAGGAAAAGGATTTTGACAATAACTCGGACACAGATACTGTTATATCGTACAGCAACATATCGGAAACGGACGAGGAATTTCCGGAATCTAATTCTAAAGACAACGATCTACCAGAACCAAAAAACCGTTTAGTATATGTGATTTATTTTCTGTACTTTCTGTTCTGGGTGACATGCTACGCAATCGCTATCGAGCTCAGCTTCGGAATCGTGTACCTTCTGTTCTCCGCACTGTTTGGTATATATTTCAACACTAGAACGGGTCCTAAGCCTAAGAACGAAATCAGCGCGTACAGTGTGTTTAACAAGGATCAGCACAGCATCGATGGAACGCTAACGGCCGAGCAGTTCGAAAGAGAGATTCGATATGGTCCAACAAGTGTTCGTTAGTTTACACTAAATCTGTGCATTATTAGCTTGTGATAATTAATCGGATCTTGTGTAATTACATTTATTATCTCTAAAACATCTGTTTTTACAAACATTGTGCTCATTATTTATATCCTATAATATATATTTTATATTTATAATGATAAATACTAAATAGTAATATAATTGAGTAGAGTCAAGCAAAATTCTTATTTTAGTTTTTCGGCACAGTATTGTACTTTACATAACATATATTTATACAAAATTTAATATACACAATTTTCTACCCTAACCTAATAATAGTAAATATTTTTATTTCGGTAAAAAGGACCTTTCTCGGCTTGGCAACAGACACAGTATACACAATGCCATCACCATGTGCCAGATAGAATGCACAATATGATAGTTTTGATTCGTCTGCAGGAATGCAAAACAGACCAATCCCACCATAACTAATACTATACCAAGAGGCATGTACACCGAAATGTACATTTGCGATGGAAACATTTTTCGGGTCCTCTTACATCGCCATCCCCAGCTCACGCTTACCACACATAGTCCTGTCAGAGCCGGTGCCAGAAAAACGTACAAAGACTGTCTGTCAATGCTAGTTCCAAATGCCAGGAGCACAGCACCAAACATATGTAAAATTGAAACAAACGTAGGTCGCACATGAGCCATAGCAATCAGCGTCACCCAAATGGCCAGCAGACCACAGTAGAAATCACTAAACTGTAGCACATCAAAGTCAACCATACAGAATCTAAATTCTTCGTCGCTTGTATCGCAAGCATGATAGAAACTCGAGAAGAACATGGCAAAGAAATACACTATGGCCTCTGTGTAATACTTTCGTTTGATCCCAAAGTATATGCTAGGAATAAATAGCAAATTACTTAGAGTTAGAAAAAGAATAGCAAGCAGAACAGACGAACGAGATGGAACTTGCGTGTCATCGGCACAGTCCCAGCCTCGATAGCCCTGATTACATACACACGTAGTAAATTCGTATCTACGAGAAAGGAAACACCGTCCGTTTCCATTACATCCACCTGCCACACATGGACTAGACCGCAATGAGAATGTGGTACTGGCAGTGCTCACATTATCATTGGATTGTTGACCGTTTCCTCGAAACAAACCAAAAGTTATAAACCATTTTCCAGACTCTGGAAACGGTACGTGTACAATTCCAGGTAGCGGTTCTTCATCTGTGTTGAATATAACATGTGTAGCCGGCAAGGTGAACCGATCATAAACACATGAGTCTGGCCACAATGGAATTCCTGGCTCATCGAGGCGCACACAAATTATAATACTAAAATTATTTGTAATTTGTGAATCAATTGAGCTGCCATTAATTATTTCTAATAATGTCATCGTCAGGCTTAGTGTACCACCTAAATCGTACATGTCTCCTACCTCAAATGTGATTCCACTCGGAATTCCCTCCGTTATATTTAAATTATTCGATATAATTTCGTTTTGTTCAGAAAGCAGGTCAAATGAGAAGCTGAAGAACTCACGGATTGTTTGTCTCGTTACAGCATGATAATTTATGTTCACTTGAGAGATCGATATATTTTGTCTATCAATATCTACTAAGATGCCATAACGTATGTTTCTACTGGGATCGGTTTCATTAAAGCTATCAGCATTCGGAAAAGCAATCGCCACGTAGTTCCAGGTGTTTTTATACGGCAGAATATCCATTATAAAATTGCTCTCGTTTGTGTACCACATTTTGTTCTTTATGAAATTTTTATCTGAAGGCAGTCCATTTGCCTGTATATAAATTTCAATTTCGGAACAATTATCGCAAATCTCTTCTGCGTCCAGTCTAAGAGTCATAGTTGTAACATCTTTAGGTACAAAGAGTTTGTAGTAATTAGACAATGTAACATTACTCTGAATTGTGTTTACGTATTGAATTCCCTCAATGAGAATTATAGGAACAACTTGGTCTACTGCCAGATCTGCAGTTATTAGAGTATTACAAGATACTCCCAATCCTGAAATCAAAAGAAAATTGAAATTATACTCATTCACCAATTTTTTATTTCAACCAATTACCTTGTTGTTCGATTCGGTCTTCATTTGGATCGGTCCAGCTATTGAAAGCCACTGCAAACCAATTTCCCGTTCTAGGACCATCAATAAGCATCTCTCGTGATAATCCATCGGACTTAAATTCTAAATTATATATCTCAAATCTATATGACAATGAAAAATATAAAATAAATAAAATTAAAATAATTTCCTTTTTTACCTTTCATTGGATCTCAAATAACTTTGCGGCATTGATATGTTTTCGGGACTAATCACTGGAAAACTACCGGCTTTTAAGTGTAATGAAACGTTTGATGGCGTGCATAATCGATCTGAAAATTGAATATAATAGCAAAATCAGTTTTTTCATCTTTTAGATATATCCCCCTAAGTTAGCTATATCTTTTGCTTCCTAAAATAAATTGAAGTAATTGAATTAAAAATGCGTATATACTAGGGATTACAATATATTTTTTACTGACCGGTTATCGGTTAATTTCTCAACACCTAACCATTACCGGTTAACAAGTTTCTAAACGGTTAGTAAAAAATATTTGTTTTCGTACCTCAAAAAAGCAAAAAATATATTTATTAAATCAAATAATAAATTCAACAAGTATATGTGTGAGTCAAATAAAAAAACAGCAAATTCAATTAAAATAAACCAAATAATAATTGAATACAATAAATATAACGGCCGTATTTTTTACTCGTTTTAATCGTGTTTTAAAATTAGAACATGTTTTAAAATTTATCATTTCTCAATCTATTTCAAATGATTTTAAAAATGCTTAAAGAAAAAATAGCACATCTATTTTTTCGTTATTTAATCTAAATCAAATTTTTGTGCAAATTAAAAAGGTTTTAAGGGTTATTACTTTTACTCTTCCGATGATATTTTAGTTGGTTTTTTGTCAAAAAAAAATCTTAATTGCTCTTTACATTTGTTGTTAACGTCTTTCTGGATTTTATTTGAAGCAATGCTATCGGTATTGCCACATCTTTCAGCTGGATCCAAATACATTGGGTTTTTCTCAGTTGATTATATTTTACAAAACGCTTGGTGAGATCACATTTCGAAGATTTGAGATTTTTTCTTGTAAACTTTGGAAAAGAGCTGGTCATTGATTCCCATCTCCATTTTATTAAGCAAATAGATCAGAATTGTTAAAATTGAACGCTTTTGTTTGATTTGAAATTGTAAGGCGTGTTTAATTTCGATTGCTAAGCTGCTTTTGTTTTTGTGTAAGTTTTTTGATTCATTTGGTTGTGTTTAGATTTAGCATAATATTAAAAACCGGTTAATCGAAAAAAATATACGGTAAACCGATTATCCAATCCCTAGTATCTACAGTATATACAATCTCAAAGGGGAGACTAAATCCACTAAATAAACAGTACACAAAAGTTTTGGCGAATTCCTATTTTTAAACGAAGAAAATAAGGTTTTTTGTTTTTTTTTTGAAAAGGACAATGGACAATAAAAGTACAATATAAACGTAGTATTTATAAAAAAATAAATTATTTAATTTATTCATCATTGTGTTAGTGTTAGCTAAGTGTAAGAATATAAAAAATGTATTATGTTGTAATGTGGGAAAGGTAATAAATGTAATAGTAAAAGGTAAAACGGCAATTTTTTCCTTTTTATTAATTTTTATTACCCAAACATCCTTGAATTCTTGAGTCTGAGAAAATGTTCCATATTTTGAATAAATTATTTAATCAATACAATGAAAAAATAGCGGTCTTCAATTTTTAGAAAAAGACTTTTAAATTTGTAAAAAAAAAACTTCTTCACTTAAAAAAAACATTATTTCCTCTCGGTTTTACACACTATCGAAAGAATTTCACGGAAATGAGTCAATGTTTTTTCATGGGTGTTTTGATAAACAGTCAAAGACAAAGTCAATTTTTTGAATATTTACTTGGGAATAATACACAAAAGAATAACATCCCAATTGCCTTTTGGGGGCATCACAGGATGCAGAATGTTATGAATTATAATTATAATATTTTTTTTTAGACTAAATACAGATGCTCTAACCTGCATATAGGCACACACACAATATATTTTAAATATTTTAAAATAAGCTGTAAACATGTGTCGAAGAATTATTTATTTTACAAATCGTAATTTAATGAAACAAAAAACCTTGGTATTTTTACCGTTGGTAAAAAACGTTGGTAAAGCCTGACTCGAATCTAGAGGATCTCACTCTAGGACGATATACATTCGAAACATGCCTTTTATTGATTTAAATTTAATTTTAGTTACCATGAACAAATTATTGTTTTCAAGAAAATATGTTTGTTATCATGAATACATTTTAGTTAATACAATAAATATTTTTTTGTCACCAGAAAACATTTTTGTTACCAAAAAATAAATATTGTTACAAAAACTTTTTTTTTATTTTGCGCAAGTATTTGGCCACATTTTTAAGTTTGTTTAGTGACATTTTTATTGGGTTTTTCGGAATTTTTCACTTTTAAAATGACTATTTTAATTTTTAACTGTAAACCTCTTTCCATAATATAAAAAAGTTTGATTAAAATTAAAATATCCTTAATAAAACTGGTTTGTATTTTTTAAAAGACTACTAAAATGCAACCAAACCAAAATTGTTTAAAGGTATTCAGTTAATCGCGGACACCAATTGTGCTCTTTTGAAAAAAAAATATAATAAAAAGTTTTACAAGCAGAAAAATCCTTAATCCGTTTATATAAAATAAGTCAAATATCTCAAGAATATGTACAAATGCAGTTCTTTTTTTATTTTGTGTTTAGATTTTTTTCTAAAAAAATAGCAGACACCAATTGTGCTGAAAGTAGAAATTTTTTTTAAATATAAATGCAACAATAATTTAATTGATTTTCTACTAAAAATATTCATTCTTATTATTTAATAAAATAACAATATTTAAATATTACAAAAAAAATAAGATAAAAAAACAATATATTTTCACATATTTTTTAATATATAAAATAACTTATAAATCACCTAATTATTATCAACAAATTTATTTTAATTTTTAAAATGCTAACACATTTTAATTTAACGTTTTAAAATAATAATCACAAACCTAGATTTTCACAGTTAATAAGATACAACAAATATATTTTAACAACAAAGAATACAGTATTTTTTAAAGGCTGTCTATTCATGAGATTAAAATGCTTGTTTTTAAATACCGTATATGTAAATAAATTATATATAAATATTCTTGCAAGAAATTATAACAATCTTAACTTTCAACTTCATGGAAACGATTCATCGGCCATAGTTGACATGGATACAAATTTTACTGATAGTTTGTGTTCTGGTAGAACAAAGTGCTGTCTTATAGTCCCATTCTGTGTAGTGGTTCATTTAATATCAAATTAAAAGCCAATATGTGCAATCTGTTATGGATAGCCTAGTTGGGAAAGACTTTAACACTCGAGTACTCAATATTTAAAGACAAGAATGGTCTGGTATCCAAATCAAAGCTAAATTGCATAAACATATAAATATTCTGAAGCTTTTTCCAGCAGTAAACTAATTTAAGGGTGAATCTAAAAGAAATTAAATATACGCCTGAATATTGAAATCAATTTAAAGAAACTTTTATTTAAAAAGGAATTCGAGAGTTGACAACAATGTTGGCCTGAAATACTGCAAAAGTGATCCTGATGGGAGTGTAATCCTGATGGGAGTACTTGCTCAGAGAATCATTGATGGATTTCTAGTGTAGTTTAAGTCTACTTTTGTTTATTTGTCTGCCAAATACTATAATAATTATTATTTTTAGAATTCAAAGTCAACAGGATGTTTTAAAATGTGTTCAATGAGTTTTGTGTTAGGCAGTACACTATTGATTGGTATATGAATTGTCATAATTAATACTCGATGACCTTCTGTGAAAATTTCATTAAAATTATTTGTATTAACATAAATGTGTAAAATTCATTTGAAAATAAATACCCGATATTTAGTTATGAGTTATAAATATAAATAAATTTATATTTTATGACTGTATTTAATTTTTATCACGTGTACATTGTAATTGTAGTAAATTAGCATATTTACGCAGCTGTTTAAACTTACATTGTTAAATTTATACTATATAAGACAAAAACTATATATACATAAAGTTTAAACTTACTACTTTCTGTGGCGGAAAAGCTGAAACGTGCCGTTAGAGTATCGGTTGGCACGAGAAAGTGCAAAACGGAAACATCTCTGTATGTCGTGTATCTACGCAGTGCAAACGATGGCAATCGAATCCACGGAACCGGAACAGAATGTCCTGCAGCCGTAGCAGCGTCATCAGCAGTCGTATTTGCGTACACACCCAGGACAAGACTAAATGTGAATATTGTGCAGATAGTGCACAATATATGTAAAATGTAACTGTAATCCATGGTAATGGATTGTCCTGGCGGAATTGAGAACGCCCGCCGTGGCGGCACACGGTCTTAATTATATAATGGCACACAATTCAAGTGAGTTTATGTATGAACTATATAATTAATATTTAAGTATATTTGTTTAAATAGTATATTCTAGTTCCGGTCACTGAATTTTGAATTTATTTCTTTTTGATTATGACAGTCTCTATTATTATTTGGCAAGTAAATCAATATCACGTATCAGTTTATCACCATTATAACTCATTGCTAATAAATATGAATTATCACGACTTAAACCTTATTTTGTTTTTATTCCGCCTAATGTGAAAACATTTTCGTATACACGCGCCAAGGTACGCTTTATACACAAAACTAAATTCTAATCAAATGAGTAACCTACGTACTGCTATCATTTGGTCTTATCTTCATGACGTATGTATGTATTTAATATACATTTTCTTATCTAATTCATCAAATCTATTTAATATCTTATCGCAAATGCACAAATTTTACAATAATAGTAAAAATATGTATTAACACCATATACAATATATATTATGAAATGCTAATATTTATTTAAAGTTTATTTTATCGATTTTGCGTAAATTGTAATGTAGCGTCAACTGAGGAAGGAACATACTTTAAAAATATTAAAAATTGTACAGCTAAAGCTATATATGGCAATTGTAAGGGTGAAACAAATCATGGAAGGTCTAAACGTTAGTTTAGGATCAATAAGACAATGGTTTTAATTGTGTTTAAAAGTAGTTGGTTCCTCTGAGTCCAAACAGGTGTTAGATGGCGTCGTACGCAACCTTTCTTTAGACTTTAGAAGATGTGTTTAAGTTTCAAGTATACTAATTGACCCTTTTATTTTTTTATTATTATAGTATTATAATTATAATTTTTTAGTGAGTTTATTTAAGGGAGGGGGAAAGTTCCAAAGAAATAAAAGTATCCCATTTTTAAGGCATTCTAATTCCTTAAACCGTATAGGGAGAGGGCAAACAAAGGGGTCTAATATCCCTCTAAATATACCTCATCCCTTTTGATATTTCGCCTTTTTTGGCTCACTTCCCCTATACTAAACATTTGCCACATGAAAGAACCGGCAATAAAAACCCTGACATGGGGCGAGTTGTGCTTTCCGGTAAATACTAAAACGATGACGATGATTAGAGGAGAGGTAAATTTATATGTATTGGGAAAATAAGATGTTAAAGGTGTCTTGTTAAAATAAAATGTATATCGTCGGTTTCAAATTAGAGGTCTACAAACAACAAAAAATCGAAAGTTGTTTTATTATTGAAATAGATAAAACTGATAATTTTCCTCTATTCAGTTTTTTAGTTTTTTTTTTTATTTGTAGACCTCTGATTTGATAGCTACGATAACAACACCTAGTTTACAATGGGCTTAGAGGAATTGACCTAAGGCCCAATTTATTCACTAGAAGTTATATAATCAACTTATGGATGTTATATAACTTGTGTTAACTGTAGAAGTTATGAAACTTGACGCAAATATTTCGGTATTTTTATTGCAAAATGCTAGAAAATGACACAATTTGACTTTTTATAACTCGACAAATTAATTTGAAATTTAAAAATGACAATTTTGATTTAAAATTGCCTAAAATTGTATTTTATAAACCATCATATAAAATAATTTTCTAACCAAACTAAAATTTATCCAAAAGTCTATTCAGTTATAAAATAAAAGTTATGATTATTTGTTAAAAATCGCGAGTTATAAAAATGTTCTGGTGAAAAAAAAATCCAATTCGTTGTTGTTGTGGAAAAATCCCAGAGTTATCAAACTCCGAATGAACTAATTGGCCCTATGTTTTTTAATTATCAATTATTCCCAAGTATTTCCTTTAGTTTTTTATTCAATTTAATAACGTAGAAAGACAATTCTTATCGGATTCTTATCGGATCAACATAACACCACAATTTAGCAGAATATTTTAATATTTTAAAGAAGGCCAATCCGAACTAAAAAAAAAAACAAAATACATGCAAAACTGTTTTTATTTTCAATACAGCGGAACATGTGTTTATTTAGTTATAAATACTTTGTTTTAATTTTTTAAGAAAAATAAAAACCTAATTTATTTCGTGTCGTTTCAAAGTTAAAAGTAATTCTCTACAATCAAAATCAATATACTTAATATGACAAAGTTGACAAATCAGTAATTTTGAGGTCCTCGGAAAAGTAGCTATAAAAGTTTGAGATGTTATGTTTAAATTTTAATCTGTTATTTTGTTATAGCTATTACATTATATATTATATATGGGTAATACCGGTTTATATTTATATTGAGCCAATTCAGTTCATCTAAGTTAAATTGCAAAGATAATACAATTTATTATATTGAACGAATCTTAGGTTTTTATATATTTGTCAAATTTGGATGACATAATACTAAAAATAATAAATAACATACAAGTTTGTATGCGGGATGCGTAATCCGAAGCCTGAATATTCTGCCTAATAGGGCATTTTTCAGCTTTTATTCCACTTCTGGCTGAATAATTTTTATTTTCCTTACCCTTATACATATTTAAGATTTCTTAGTATTTTCTTTCATTTGAGAGCATTTTTTATTAATTAATTACTGATGTACTGTCCTTTGACATTTACGACAAAAGATGCCATCAAAGTCTGAATTCGTGAATTTTTATATTATTTAAAAAAAAGTTTTTTATAATTATAGAGCAAACTTTTATGTTAATTATTTTAATATTTTTGCAAGGCAAATGAGTTGCATGATTTTAAAAACACCACAAACTTAATTATAAGCGCAATCTGTATCAAAAAAGAATGCTATAATTATTTGTGTATTTTTGCAAGGCGATTTCTCAAGCAAATAGACTAAATATTGTATTATTGGTTTTTATCATTTGAACAGGTAACATCAACGCCATCACGTATCTTATTGATCTGTTGTTGGTCCAGTTCTTTGTTAATCAGTTGTTTTACTTCTTTCCTCGTAATCTTTTTCCTGTACTGATTAATACAATCAACGATAAATAATTTAAATGAAGTGACACTTGAATGTAAATCCAACCAGTTTATATTAATTAAGATAAATTGACCTTTTTACCTATGTCCCCGTTGTAATTTTGCATTCAGTTTCCGCAATTATTCTTGATAAAAAATCTAATCGTTTTGTTTGGCTAGTGCCTAAACTCACTTTAAAATAATGAATGATGAGCTAGATTTGATTGAACATGCCTCTGTCATATATCATCTAAAGTTTTCGCTGGTTTATGGGTGCATGCTGCATGGGCACCTGATACCAGTTAAACCACGAATAAAACTAGGAAAAGTTATACCTATCCAAATATTTTCCTAATGTGATGTTGTTCTCTCAGCCATGCTTGCTATAGCCCTTTTAAACATGTTTTTCAAAGCTTTTTCTTCGTAGGGAGTTCTTCTGTTTGGATCTCATTACCGAGATCGATTCGAGATTTTTCTTAAATAGACAGTTTTTAAAAACCTGCTTTACCTTTATCTAATGTGAGCATTACTGATTAATTTTATACTTACTTTTCTTTGAATTTTAAGCAAATTTTGTCGATGATTTCAATAAAGGTTTAATTTTATGATAAAATTTGTATGATTATCTCATTTTAATCTTAATTTTAGTTTTAATATTATAATATTATAAATGTATACCGAATACTGAATTCTTGCTATACAATAGTGTACTAAAATTTTATAACCATGTATAAGGCTATCATTGTTTCATCATTTTTTATATATATTAATTAAATATAAAATCTAATTATATATAATTTAATTCTTCATCCTTTTTCGATCTTTGCATAATGTTTTAAAGTTCTATTTGGAGCCGTACAGTTTAGGTTTGGCATGTAATGCATTTTTCAGCGACATAATTGTATGTCCTATTTAGTATGTTTACTTACTATTTCGCCTGTATGTCTGGAAAACATCTGCAAAACTGTACCGATGATAAGTAAAATCACCTTGATATATTTGGAAAATCTTGTTTTTGATTATTTTTACTTACCATTAAAAATGTTCTCTAAACGAAAAACCATTTATAAAAAATGTGCTTCTAAAATTATGAATACCCAAAAGTTTCTGTAGAAATATATTTATTTAACAATACAAAAACAAAAATGTTACATATAATTTCACTTATAAAAGCATAAACACATAATTCAATTTATGTTGGTACAACAGTGTTAAACGAGATATCTAAATTTATTCTATATGACACAAATTAAAATTACATTATAATTTCATGTTAATTACACATAATAAAATATTACTCGAATAACTGAAACACGAAATATATTCTGTTGGTTTGAAAAACGCACGCACACACACACGCACACGCACACAACGCCATAGTGCAATTTGTGTGTGCATTAAAATTACACGTAATGGCATTATTCAAAATGAAACTAAAAAGCTTACATTTTACTATACAATCTGTTGAATTTCCCTGTTTTCATTCAATTATGTTGCCATTCATTTTAAAACATGTTTATTTGTATATAATTGGGATTGGTATATGGTTTGTGGTGTTGTTCTTGTTGTTGTTATTTTATTTGTAGTGCAGAAATATGGTATTAATTTATTTTTTCATCAAATATATATATTTATATATATTTTTTTTTAATTTTACATATATATATATATATATATTTATTTTTGTTTTTTTTTTTGTGTTTATTTTTTTTATGTATATAATAATATATATATGTATGTATTTATGTATTTTTGTTTTTTT
>JAAAKO020024996.1:0-14266 GCA_010015015.2 Bolitophila cinerea
TTTTTCTCGGTGAACACTGTTATTTTAAGGTGCACATTATTTTATTTTAGGAGCACATTCATTTTATTTTAGGTGCATATTATTTTTTTTTAGGAGCACATATTTATTTTTTGGAGAGCGATTTATTTTATGCCTATTTGTAAATAATGAATTAAAATTATAATTATAAAATGTATAGAGACTGAATAATGTCACGTATTATGTGTGTAGTATGCAGTTTTTTTTAATTATATACATGTTTTTATTAATATTATATTATGTATTTATGAACAAAAAATATATTTTTTATATTAAAATTAAAATATAATAATTTATGAAGAAAAACAAAGAAAGAATGATGTATTTGTAGTTTAACCGAGTTAATACTTTATCAGAGATATTAATAATTGCATCCAATTTAGCGTTCTCCTTAAAATTGAGTATTGTCTACTAAATAAATGAAAATGTACTACAAAAAAACTTCACTTAAAAATTCAAAAATGTGCTCTTTTTATTGAAAAATGTGCACCTAATGAAAAATTTAACTTTTTGCACTTCACGCATATTTAAAAAAAAAAGTTATTTAATATTTTTAGGGGCACTTTATTTGATTTAAGGTGCACATTTTTTATTAGGAGCACATATTTTTTTGGAGAACGATTTATTTTATGCCATTTTTAATTATATTTTTATTTTTATTTATATAAAACATAAAAATTGCTCAACCACAATATGTGCTTCTAAAAAAAGGTAAGCCTAAAATATAAATAAAAATATGCCCCAAAAAGGTTTTTTTAAATACAAAATAAGATATAAAATATCATAAAAAAATATATATTAAACACACGCCGCAATTTATGTTATTTATTGATCATAAATACATAACATAATGGTATAACATAATTAAATATTGTCTTGGTTAAAATAAATAATTACATCTAAGGAACAAGGTCATAGAGTATTATTCCACATCCTTCTATTCGGAATTTTCGAAGGTTGTTATCATTTGCCGAATTGTCTACAACCTTCAAATTTTATACAAGTAAATGACTAGCAAAGACAAAACCAATTGTGGTGATATATACTTAATGTATTTGAATATACATGTAAAAACCCTGGAAGTATGCAACATTATGGTGATATGATACAAATATACAAAATTATTAATAACTAGAGACCGAAAAATACTCACTAAAAAATTGAAAATAGTTACCTAAATAATCATAAAAAATGTTATAATAGATACATAAAAACAGAATAGATAAAAAAAATACAAAATTTATCGATAAAAAACAGAAGTCATTAAAATAAATAAAAATCCACAACATTAATAAAAAAAATCCTTTTTTGCTTTTTTTTTTGACATTATATTTTTATTACAGAACAAGAAAACCAACTTTATATTAATATAGCGATTTTTATATGTCAATATAAATTTATGATTTCTCAACTTATCTGTTTGATGATATGTTGCTGACATATATTATATGAATGTCTCTTTTAACGAGAAGATAATGCTATTTTAATGAATGGTGTAAACAGGTAGACAGGTTGCAGGTAATATGATTTTTTTTGTAGTAATTTTGGACAAAATAAAATATAATTCTAAAACAGTTATTTACCATTGAAAATAGATACAAAAACAGTTTTTCATTCAAAATTAGTAAAATAAGTAAAATATTCAAAATAAATTTTGCAGTTTTGAAATAAGAAAAACTTGAACCTTAAACATAAAAAAAGGTATTTAACTATTTATCCGGTCTCTAGTAATAACAAATGAGTACGCGAAAATATATTCTCCGTATATATTACCGATATTATCAATTATTATTAATATTATTATTAATATCTTTATTATTGTCTGTATTATGACATTATTTGTAATATTTTTAATATTCACAAAATATTATTGATATTATCGTATTTAAGAAATAATTATCATTAGTATATTATCAGAAATTCTTGGTATTAATAATACTATTATCGATATTATTGATATTATTTCACACGTGTACAACATTTTATCAACATTTTATATATTATATTTTTACATTTGTAAAAAGAGCTATGAGCATTTAAAAAAAATATGCACCCTGTACCTAAAAATACAACAATATGCTCAATTTTATCTCTACTATTTACAAAATGGAATAATCTGCTCTATGCTAAATCAACAAATTCAAACAGGTAAAATAACTTGGCAATCAACCACCATAATCCTCTCTCTCCCTCTCTCTGGTCTTCTCTTTCCTTACACCTATGTCGAGCTATACTATGTTCCAGCAAAGAAATACCTAGTTACTCACAAACACATTCATAAAACAGTTTGCAGAATTACACCAATACACCCAAACATATGTCTGTGTGTGTGTGAGTGTGTGTATAATGTATTATATTGTATTGCATTAAGCGTTATGCGCGTCTCTGTGTGAGTGTAAAAGTACGTTACAAACTTACAAGCATTTTTTGAATAAGTTCACACACTATCGTTACGTGTGTATGTGTATGTGTGTATGTGTATATGTGTGTATGTGTATGTGATCATAAGCGTCACACATGAATACGTTGGCCTGGCATCAGAATTCAGAAAGAACGTGTATATATATATACTCAGTGTATATATGCGTGTGTGCGTGCCTGAATGTATGTATGTATGTGTGCGCTGTGGGAAATATCGTTAGGAGTTGCGTTGAGCAAAATACGAATAGTATATCCAGTTGTTCAACCGTTACCGTCGAGTCTGTAGTCTTTGGAGTGCGCGCGTTTCTCTTGTTGCCTTCCCGTGGTCGTGGTCGTCGTGGTCGTAGTCTCGTAGTCGTCGCGTTTGTCGTTTTAGTTATAAGTTAATATAGGCAAAAGCCATTCGGGTATCCTCTACGCGTGTGGGTTTTTTTTAGTGGATACATAATTGGTGAAAACCCCAAATCTTATTTTGAATGTGCCATTTGGATTACAAAAAAGTAAAAGACATCATCGCATAGAAAATATGTTTTAAGGTTTCTTTTGAAAGTGTGCGACCGTTTTTAAAAGGCTTTATAGTGCATCACTCTCTGAGTATCTACGAACTGGTAAATACGACCTTTGAAATACGGGTTGTGCGTTTTTTTTGTCGGTGTTCACGGATGTGCAATCCTACCAACAACAACAAAAAAAAATCCCCTCTCGACACAATTTTTGAAGCTGCGAGTGCACTGGAAATATAAAGGACGAATTTATGTGGAATATAAAATATACTGTCAGGATTCATTCTTATTTAATAAATATTCATTATTCTTTATCAAGATATTATTGCAGAATTTATGCAAAAGTTTATGGTGACGCAAGCACTAAAATTGCGGCCTCTTAATTCTTCAACAAAAACCCGAGGCAAATATTAAAATGAAATTCCAAAAGTCAACTCATCAATATATACTATACTTATACATATATATTTATGTATAAAACATACTGAATAATTATACAAGATAATACAACAACATATATTTTTTTTAAAAAAGTTCTCGTTTGCACAGCACTTATTACAGAAAACCAGTTTTAAATATAATTATGCATTCCATTCGCGATGAACGTGCGCGGGATAATTCCATGGTACCATGGCTGACAGTGAGCACACAACGATACAAAATGCAATGTGAATGTTTGTATATATTGTATATCAGACGTCTGCGCATTGGCTATCTCTTTCTCGCATTCATTTGATATGCAGTCAACTTGCTTACTCGTCGAAATGCAAGCGTTGCACTGCGAGGTGTGTATGTGTGGATTTGTGCATTCTGCTTGATGGAGAACTGCATACTCGCGCTTTAACGATAAAAAGAAATATATATTTATATAAATAATATGATTAAATAAATAGATAAATATTTTTTATCCAAACGTGCTATTTTCTAATGCTCTATAATTATACACTTATATTACTTATAGACAGTTTTAATTCAATCTTATTTTGAAAACAAATTATTTTATAATTGAAAGAAGATTTTTTTATACAATATTCCTGCTTTATATTGCATCCTTGAGTAGGCCACCGATTTATTATTTAGACACGAGACTGTTCCACACAAGCCAAGTAATCCCGTGTGTTTTCTAACAAAAGCAAATATCTTTTAACAAGCAACATTTTAATTAAATTATTGTTTTATTGTTTTGGTAAACAAACGAAAATACATTGCGTGCTAAATCTTGCATATACGAGTATCAGTATATATATATATATAATAACCGTGTAATCTTCGCTGATGGTGAACATTTATTGCATGCGCAGCGTCTTCGTCTCATGTCTTTCGTTTTAAAGAAAAAATATGTTTTTTCTCATTTCAAATCTCGAGATTAAGATGCGCACTGATAAAATATAATCATAGCAAATTTCTGGAAAATAAACAATCTTTTTGTGACGTCAAACCAATTGAAAACTTGCCAGTGCATTGTTTAAGAACTTTAGCTAGATAGTTCAAGAAAACTGTTGTGCGTTATTGACATAGTTTTCGTGGGTGCGCCGCCGCCGCCGCTCGCTAACTTGGCTGACCTACTTTTATATTAAGTTTGAGCGATTTTATAGTTTATCGTACTCAATATCGTGCTCAACTTATAGAACAAATATAAATGTAAATTATATATTTGCGGGAGGGTCGATGCGTGGGTTCGTTTATCAATCATGCAAAAAGAAACTCTTGCGGCAATATACTTAAACTTAGTTTTTATAGTTTCAAAGTGTTGCACGCAGTATAGAAAAAAAACTATTGAATATAATTATCTCAATATATTATACATGGTATATTTGTGCGAACTATAGAAGTAGCTTAGATTTTGAAAGGTATATGAATAACCTGCGCATTTATAGGATCGTGTATATCTTATCGCACTGACAGAGAGGTATACTATAAATTATACAAAAGTGTGTCAGAGCAAATCAATGAATTTCCGTATTTGTTTGATAATTTGATAATAAATTATCAATATTGACAGATAACAGAGCAACTTTTGTGAAATTGTAAATAATATACATTATTATTTATTACATGAGCTTTAGCTATTTATATTTGCTAAAATAAATGATTTTAAAAAAATATATATAATATGTAGTGCTTATATAGTTATTGCAAAAATAAGTGTCGCTATAGATTTTATTTGGGTTATTTTGCACGTATTAATTGATAATAATGATTTTTTTTTAAATGTGTATGAGTTTATTGAATTTATTAGGTATTTACCGTTCCCCAAAAAATATTGCTGATCAATAAAAAATAAATATTTTAAAATCATATCTAATACAGTTAAACTTAAGTTATTTCTACTTATTGAATTGAGAAGTAAAACAATATAAAAACATAAACAACACATTTTAAAACAAATTAAATGAAAAAGGAACAATATAGGTTAAACATGCAAACATCGCTTAAAACATACGAATTCGGCCGTTTTAAAATTCAGACGGTTTAATATTTTTATTTAACCTGTAAAGAATACTGATTTTGGTCACTGACCTGGTTTTAAATTTAATAAACCTGGTTTTAAATTAAACCAGATTTGAAACCTGGTGAAGAAAATGGCACAGATAAAAAATATATCTATTTTGTATTTTCTTCGATTTACAAGGTTTTGTGTATTTTACCAATTAAATTATATGAAAGTTCTATTTTGTAGATAGTACAAAGTTTGTTAAATAGTGCAAATTATTGTTAGTTGTACAAAATAAAATAAATTTGGTTTTTAAATACAAAAAAGTAAATATAAGTAAAAAGTTTGTAAAACAGTGGTCTCAAATTTCTCCTTGCTCTTTAGTTTAATTTATTGCTACAAAAGTAGATTTATAATTAAACTCAATAAATTTGTTAATATATATTTTTTTTAATATTAAAAAATCATTTGATACAATTTAATGATAAATTGATTATAGAACAAAAAAATGAAAATAGTAAATTTTACAAAACATATTAGATAATTTAACATAACTATTTTAAAAATCTACAAAATGTAGTTCATGTTACCATTTTTTTAAACTAAAAAATCAAAATGGTATAATTGTCAAATTCAATTATTGGCTAAAAATCATTGATTTTTTTTAAATACACCTATTATTTGTAGTATAAATATGTACAAAGATTAAATTATCAAGTGCATACATTTTTATGTGGAAACAAATAATTTTCTGTTACAATAAAATATTATTGCCACAAAGAAAAAAAACGTAATTGGTTTTCAATAAAAACATATTTTTTATAAAAAACTAAAGATTGTTTCACAAAAAATTAAAATGTTTCCTGATAGAAATGTGTCACAATTTTTTAATTAAAATAAACACGTTTCACTATTTTTTTTTTTTAATTATTATGTGCCTTAGCACAGTTTTATGTGTTTATTAAAAAACATTTTTAAAATAAAATTACATATTAAAATAAATAGATTTAATGATATTACTGAAGTTTGTATCCTAAATACATTAAACAAGATTTGCATATTTAAACTATTTTCGTATAGAAAAAGTAGCCTCTTCCATTTTTAAACAGAAATTTTCTATATTTCTTCCCTTATTTTAACAAACTTGCTGGCACTATTTGTCATAAAACTATAACTCTCCATCACGCCTACTCTAAATGTGATATAATTTGCTAATGTCAATATACTATTTCAGACATTCAATTGTCTTTTATATAATTATAATTGTACACCATAAATTATAATACAATAAATATAATATCAATCTAATCTGAGTCCATTGTTTTATTTAATCGACATCGCGTGAATAAGTGCGAAATTGAACTCGCATAAAAATAGTTGGATCCAATTGCACAATGCAGAATGCACCCATACTTGCATACACTTGCATTATTTATTCTATATACAGTATAAACGCACTCGCACACGCATGCACTGTGGTTAAACAAATAAATATATATATATATATATATATATATATGCATTGCATTTTAATTACATTAATACACGTTCATATATTTTATGCAATATCGCATAATAAAATTGTTAAATAATGAACATGCGCAGGCGCAGTGACACATATTCGAGTACATACAGTAAATAAATATGCACACAAGAATCTGATTGGAATTATGCAAACAAATACAAATGTAAATAGTAAATATATATTATAAGCATGTTATTATGCTCTGTATATTTTATGTGAGCATAATCGAAATATTATGAATATAAATTTATATATTATATTTTTAAATGAATTTTAATTTTAAAATATAAAATTTGAATATTTTGAAATTCATTATAACATAATTTGACAATATTTTTTAAGAGCTATCTATAATACCAAAGCGTTTTCAATATTTCATCAAAACCTTTACTTTATTCAGAAAATAAATCAAAAAATAATTGTACAAAAATTTACTCGCTTCTACGAAAGTTTAAAAAGATAAATAGTTTTTCTAAGAAAACAAGTAAAAAAGATTTTTCAAAATGAAAAAAATACATTTGAAATTAAATTAGTGTTTTGGTTTAATCAGCAAATTTGATAACCAAAATTTCACCAAAACTATTTATCTGATTTTGATTAGATTCAACCTTTCATAAAATATAAGTTTTTTGGTTAATTTAAACACATGTGAAATTTGAAAATATTATTTTGAAAATATAACGATAATTTTATTATTTATTACAAAATCCTAAAAATCCTTTATTTAATAGAACAACACTTTAATTTACAAAATCAATAAATTGTACTTGCAATGCTCATTTTCAAATTATATCTATTAAGCAATGTTATATAATTCCTTTAGTCACTATATATTTAAATATAGTGACTATAATCAGACCTATATAATATCTTAGCAAATAAGTAGGAATTACCAGTTTATATATGTACGTACTGTTGAGCATTAGCAGCAATTCATCTATACGTATTGTTTATATTCTATAATTGGGCTATGCTATATGCGTATTCGTGTATAAGTGTATGTGTTTGTGTACAGTCCAGGCAAATACATGTTTTCACCTGAAACAATGGACGTACATCGTGATTATAATGCTTAAATCCATTGTATGTCTATTTGTATATATTTGCAATTGTTATGGCGCTAACATCTAACCTCGAGGCTTGTTCGGTTCTATTACTTACATTTAACTATAAACGCATAAACTACAATTATATTATAGTTAATCTACTATCTCTATACTATTTGGTAACATTTTTAATTGAGTCTGATTATTTTATGATTTGTACATAATGCGGACTTAAGATTTATTTTTTAAAATAATATAATACAAATTATTTGCTAATGTCTAGTAAATATTTAATTTACATTTGGTAATAATGTATTTTCTATTGTTTGTTTTGTTTTATTTTATTTTGTTTATTTATGTGAAGATATAAATATGTATAAATGCACACTTGGTCTATTTATTCTTCAATTTTGGATTACGTTCTCTTTTGGAAGTAAATTTTATGTTTTTTTTTTCTTTTTTTATACATAATAGTGAATTCCAGTGGCTGACTGCAGTTAAATGCAATGGTATGCTTGTCTTAGAAAAATCATTCAAAATATGCTACATTATGTGTATATCTTTTTATGATAATAGCTGAACTTAAACAGCAGAACTTAAAAAAACCAACAACAAATCAATTGCGAATAATTCAAGTTCGTATTGATACTTTCTCGGCATAACATCGCAATCAACAATATTATTTTTTATTATGTTCCTCTTTGTTTTGATAAAATAATAATTTTGCTTAGTCATTTGTTTTCATTTTGAAATTGGATTATACATTTTATCGTAACTACAATATTATATAAATTGTAAAATTATCGGATTGGTAGTCAGACGTTTTTTTCGTTTTCTTTAAAATTTACTTTTTGTTGGTTACAATGTATTGCTGGAAAAGTATCGATATATTTATACGTATAACCCTAAGAAAGTGTAATTTAATTTATGGTTATAGTTTTATACCGATTATGAGAACACACTCTCTCTCTATAATTAGTGATTAAGTAAAAATTATTGGTTTATAGGGACATAAAATCTATTTTCTTCAGTCCGCTCTTTGGCCTTAATACTATTGCCATTTAAATCTTTGCACTAAAAAACTTAAGCTGGACTTTATTTTTAAAACATTCGCTTACCCGAAAAGTAGAAAGAAGATGGAAAAACATATTACTATTAAATGCGAGAGAGAGACACCATTGCTATTTGCCAGCACGTCTTCTGCTGATAGAAACGTTGAACGTACGATCTTTTGCTTGGATAAAATAGGGTGAATATTATGTGAGAGCCAACCTAAATATTTGGGTTCCAATAAAATATATTTGAATACCTTTAAAAAAAGAGTTTTTGTAACATCTGTGAATACCTAAAAAACAATTGAGCAGTATTAAAAATAAATGAAATACAATAAAAAGAAGTAAATGCTAATCAATAAATAATATAATTGAAATATAAAAAATAAAATAAAATAATGCGTTTTAGAAAAATAATTACGACAAAAATATTTAAATATTGCTTGCCAAATAAAATATAATGTATGCTATTTAAAATTAAACGCACTCTATAAAAATTAAATAACGCAATAAACATTGCATTTAAAACATGGATATTGAATTTTAGAACAGCTTTTATTTATATTTATTTTATTTATATCCAAATTATGTTGATTTATTTAGTTTTTTTTTTAAAACAGCGCGAAGCGCCATAAAAAGGCGCTGTAGCTCGATCAAAGAATTTAATTTACCAGAGAATGGACTTCTTCTCAAAAAACAAGCAAAATACTAGCAAAAAAATAAGCAAAATTTTCATTAAACTTATAAAAAAATTATAACTTGCATTATGTTTAAAAATTAATACTATTTTACAAAGAATATATTGATATGATATTTCATTTGGCTACGAGAAACTTTTTTTTTGCGCCATTACCAGAACAAAAGAACGTAATACATATTTTTTTAAATGGTTCTCTTAAATTCTTTATTTAAATATTATTTATAAATAAAAAAACATATTTTTTTATTTGTTTAAACATGCACCAATTTTTTTGCGCTTTCACTTTATTTATTAGCAATCAGTTTTGTATAAATTGGAATGCATTTTTTATTTATTAAGTTTCTGATGTGTAAGAAAACAAATTCATTATCTTAGAACCCATTTTTTTTAGATCTCGCAACCTAAGATCTCTTTTTGGAGTTCATTATTGTATAAAAATGCTCGCATAAATAATTAAAAAAGAACGAATTTTTGAATTTTAGGAACTCAAAAATTCAATTATATAGCACCCACTAAATTGAGAGCCGATAAAATATGTTTGCATACGTACGTTTTGTCTCTTTCTATCGTAATGGGAATCTAATCTTCGTTGGTATGTCCGTATTTTTTTTGGCAGCAGTGTTTCACAATTAAAACCCAGGGTTTAGCAGTAAAATATTTCATCGTTCCATTTTTTTTCTTCACCAGCATTTTCATATCGTTTGCACTTTATAATCTACAATACACAAATCTGTGCTTGTTTACGCTCTAAATTCTCAACTTTTATCACCTGACGACCAGTATCTGTCGAAATACCAGAGAAGATGATATTCTCAAACAATATTGTAATTACCTGGAACTCGGATGACGCATTCAACGGAGACAACGATCTGTGTGCGTGGTCTCTGGATGGGCTTACAAAAGATTTATCGTTTTACAATGCCGCATACGCGTTGCTTCACTGCGCAAAGTTGTTAATATCATGACGTTGCGTCGCGTCTTCGTCGTTTCGGGCCTAACGTGTCGCCGGCGCAACGTTGCTTATCTACTTAAAGGTCGCCCAAAAGATAAATCTGTTAATTTGTTAATTTACAATTGTATAAGTGTTTATACGAGAGAAATGCAAATAATACTAACAATATAAGAAGCTTATGGAAATTGTTTGTGATATCCAAGAAAATAGATTGTATTATGCTAAAACATTCTATTTTGAGAGTACGATATTATATGATACAGAAATGTAAATCGCTATATGTTATGCCCTATTGAAAGTGGAAATATGAATTAATTGCCATTTATAAGTGTGTATGTGTGTGTGCGTAATTGATGCGTTGAAATATACATTCTGTATATATATATACTTGCTTGTATGGGTGCGCAGACCTAATAATTAATTAATTTACAAGCACGCAAAGCTAGAGCCGATTGAGAAGCTTAGGGGGAAGTGTATATGTGTGTTAAATAGCATAAGTAACATTATACACGCTTCATATGTACATTGAATAATGCTATTTAGCTTGGCGTTAACCCGATTGAACTCTTTGCCACTTAGACATTGTGTTGAACGAGTGTTATTAAATTATAAGAATTAAAGAAGTTTTTAAGTCGTCAATATGGCATTAAATCTATTTAGATTCAAAGTGTGTGCGAATTAGATTTACTAGATTATATAATGCCAATTTAGGTTTTGTATTTAATCTGTTTCGATTAAAATATCTTTCTTTTGTTATCGATTAGGTTTCTATCTGTTAAATTATGGTTTAAATATAAAACTAGGCCAGTCAATACACCAGGGCTCACGTTAAACGATAAACCGATAACGGCAATCGTGAAGTGGCTATATTTATCGAAACCAGAAGCAATTGTTTTATGAACTCAATGTGAAAGTACAATGTAATTAAATAGGTTTTACTTGCACGCGAACAAATGATTATCAACATTTAGTGGTGTTTTGTGTATAGGTAACGACCTACAATTGAAAGAACGCTTTGTATTCAAATGTTTAAAACGATGATAACAAATACATTCATTATTTGTAGTACTAAGTAATCGTTGCTTTAAATTAAATTGTCTAACATTAGAGTTTTTTATGTTTTTGAAATTTGAATGGCAATAATTTAGTCCTTATATTTATGCCAAATTAAAAATATTTACTTATTTGAATAACCTGTTTTATTTTAAATAAATTCTATTAATGAGAATGAATACTTTTTCATATTATTATTATTATTCAATTATTTTCACAGTAAAATGTGGTTATGATATTTTGTGGAAATGGATTTGATGGACCTTCCGATGAATTTATCAATTTTAATGTAAAAGTATAAAAAAAAGTTTGGCGCCATTTTGAGAAGAGTTGTATTTTATTTAGCTCTTAATAAATCTGAACTAACGTTTTTTACTTTCAAACTAGGTCGAAATGGTGTGGTTGATAAATGGATACAAATTACATATTTTGAAAGTTTCAGACAAATTGGAATTATCTACTTTCTTCACTTTCTATTTAAAATTTACTAAAATTCAACGCACCAACTTATTATTGAGGATATAATTTTCTTTCGAAACCTCATCAAAAAACAAGCAAAAAACTTCAAAATGAGTTTTCTTCATAACGAAGGGTTATTTCCATATATCTAGAGTAGTTTTTTTATCGATCGGAACGATTTGGTCATTGGTTTTCTGTCGACTTGTCAAATCAGATCACCCTGTTTAATGTAAGGTGACAAGAGGAAACAATTATTATATCATCCATGATATATATATTATTATATACTGTTTTACCATACATATATAAAAAATCTTGTGTGTGAATGCCACCAATTATTTAAGTAATATTTAAAAAATGTTTATCTTAAATTTAGAATAAAAGTTGTCATATATGAGTACAGTATAGTATCAGAATCTAAAATATAAAAGATATTTTAAAATAATTAAATAATTATATGTAATAAAATAATGTAAAAATTTGTGCTAATAATTATTATTAAGAGGTATAATGACAATTAAATATTTTGGCCCCTTTTTTAAAAATTAAAAAGGAAAACAGTAAAAAAAATAAAACAAAATCAAACTAATTGTACAAAATAATATATAAATATACATTAAAAATATTGAAAGTATTATTTATTTAAAAAAATATAATTTTTAAAATTTACGTGTGCGATTTAGTAGGTGTCAGGAATTAATTATTTAAAGAATAATTATTTCGTATATTAATTTTGAAATATTAACTAGTATGTCATTAGCATTTCTGGAATTTGCATTTTAATGGTAAAAAAACAACACCATCTTTGTTGTCATTAGGTTTGAGAAGAACAAAATATTTAAGAACAACTTTTTATATTTGTTTTTTTTTAGATTAGCTATATTGTCATTATTTCGCTGGAACTAAAATAGCAAAATTATTTTGCTGGAGAATTTAAATTGCAGAAAAAACTATCTGGAACTGAAAATGTGATATTAATTCGCAACTGCTGTTATACCGCCCAACTCCGCTTAAAGGAGACGGTGTATACAATTTTAAATAAATGTTTTGTTAAAAAAGGAAATGCTTGCCTTAAGGATTGTATTTATTCTTCGCAAAAAACAAGCATAATACTACCAACAGCTAATTAAAAATTTGCAAAAAACTTAGTTTTTTTATAATTAGCGTTTTTTGGGGAGATCAACATTTATAAGGAGTTAATTGTACAATTTCTGTTCTACAGTGAGGTAATTCCGACTTTTGTAGTTCCACGGAACTAATTCTGCACTTCCCAGTTCCAGCGAATTAGTGTCAAAAAAAGTAAATATATATTTTTTTTTCTTTGAAAACTTAAGGAGTTTTTTTGTGGATGTGTAATCGTTAAAATTCCGGATACGTAAAGAACTAGCTTCAATTTAGTTTAATCATATATTTATACCGTATTTATTAACTAAAAAAACTAACAAAAGAACCAATAAAATTACATTTTTAAATTTACATACATACTTTGAGATTTTATATAGTTTTTGGTACAATAATTTACACTTAAAAATCTTTATTTTTAGAATTTATTTTTTAATGAATTTAGTGGTTTTTCCATTAAAACTTTTTTTTAAAATGGAAACCATTGCCTGAAAATAATTACCGACAAACGTTAGACCAAATATTATAAAAAAAATGTATAGGTATATAAAATAACAGTTTCCTAAAAGAAATTGCTCCAATAAAAACTTTCAGAAAAACAAGTGCCCGATTATTAGTACCAAAAATATTATCTATAATATATGGTCGGGCAAATTGTTTTTCGGGCAAATTGTTTCTCAGGAAATTGTCCTTCGTATTATTTGTAAAAAAAAAAACAGAATTCATCAGTGACGGTATTTTAATATAAGGAATAATATTTTTTAATTGTACGAAAAATGAATATAATTTTCCTGCAAAGAATTCATTTTTCTTACAATTAAAAAATATTAATAATTATTGCAGTTTTTGGCACAAAAAATCAAATGAATTATTAGTTTTCTTCTATAGATTGCTATATTTAAATACTTGCATGTTTGTGCTAAAACCAATGAAGCATAACGGGAACAATGATCTTACGTCCGTTTAGCTGCTAATTATTAT
>JAAAKO020025007.1:0-14261 GCA_010015015.2 Bolitophila cinerea
ATATCCGTGCCATAGGCAAAATATGGGCATGCCTATATGTATTAAATACATTTATGTAGATCTAATTAGCATTAATGATTCATCATATACAGATTATATAGATATACAATATACGAATATACTCAGTTTTCACTCAGTCAATCATCAACTATAATTATACTCGTTACACGGACATTGGTATGCAAATGTGTGTGGAAAATAATGTATGTATACGGTAGTGGACAGCTAAATGCTTAAAATTAAAACCCTTCAAATGTGTTGAAAAAAGAAATTTTATAATTTTTATTTAAATAGTTGTTTATGGATATTTTTTATATTTTTAGATACTTCTGAAACACTGTGTAATATTTATATGTCCGCATCTGTAGCACATACACTTTGATAAATAATTGATTTATTGTGAAAATGAAGACGCAACAAGTAGATGAGTCTTTATATAGTATAGTCAAGATGTGCATTAAATGTGCTCTCGATAAATAAATGTATTATGTATTAGTATATGCAATGAAATGCATCGGATGTTCACTTTATTAATATATATTTCTTTTTTTAACTAAAATCGGAAAATTTGGCAAAAAACCTACTTCGATTCGTGTTCCGTGGGTGGACTCGTTTTCGCTTCCTGCAGCTTCTCATAGAAACCTTTCCACATTGCTTCCTCGTCCATGTTGGTAGGGTTTCCAAATTTCAAGTGACACAATAGTATTCTTAATACAAATTCACACACTAAACCGGTCTATTCCGTAATGCAGCCACCGCGCGATGCAACAAAATAAGGTGTACTTTTTATATTATGATCTATTTCGCGTGGTAGCGGTGCGGTCGGCTGACGTAAGCCTCTGCGTCTTTAAAGTTCTGTATTTATATTGCAAGCAAATTACACGCACTGAATGACTGAAACACAAACATATACACGTTACACTATGACGAACCGGTGCTTATGACCTATGCTATATTTTTGAATATATTTATACGTGTTGCGCTGCATTTGGTACATAGCAAGTGCAAAATATACACAGACTACATTTACCTATGTATACTACTTCATTTCTATATAGTAAATATACATAACACCTTTTTATATATACCATATTTTATATACATTTGAATAAGTGCTTTGTTATATTAGATTCAAGGTGAGAAAATGTAAATTTCATTATTTCGGAGAGTTGCGATCTTGTGTAGTATTTCTGTGGTGTGCCCAGAATTATAAAGAAGACTGACGTTGGCTTCCGTTTTTGTGTATGTTTACAGACAGATTTTCGCCGTATTGATTTTCTTTTGCAGCAAAATGTCCGTGCAATTCAAATTTAGCGCCTCGATGTCTGGCCAGACTGAGGATGAGGATTGCAATTTTATGTGGTACGTAAAAAGAGAATTAGCTTTATGTCTCCGATAGAAATAACATATTACTGGGGGGTATTTTTTTATTTTAGTCATACAACGTGTACAAAAAAAGGAAATGGCTGAGACAAATTATAGTTTCATTGTAATATAAGATATCATAGAAAACATTTGTTTAATTTTTTTAAACCTTCATTCACTTGACAAGGTACAAATACACCTTATTTTTTCTCGCATTGCTGAAATTTTTTTAGCCTCAATTGATTTTTAATTGACTTTAACTTAACTCCAACGATTTGTTCTTGACTGCTTTAAAACTGTTTTAAGCAAACTACTCCAAAAAATCTTAAAATTGGAATAACTTCCAAAATATTTACCTCAAAACTAATAATTTTTTATGTAATTTTATAGTCTATAAGAAGCATTTACCAAACAATTTAAGTTTAGAATAAATCCCAATTTTAAGATTTTTTGTAGTAGTTTTCTTAAAACAGTTTTAAAACAGTCAAGAAAAAATCGTTTGAGTTACTAAAAACGTCGTTTTTTAAAAACAATTTCCTAACTTATACGTTAAAAATATTATAATAAACCGTTAGCCTGAGCGATCTTATTCAATAACGGGTTATATAAAAAAAAAACTGTTGAAAGTTGTCAAAGTAGAAGTTTCAAGCTTACATATGCACTCCTAGTTTTTGCTGTAAATCATATTACAGGCGTTACAAAATTCTGAAAATTCGTCATTTCCGCTCTGTAACCAGGTATTGCTTTAATTGTTTTGAAGAGTGCATACATATATTATTCTTAAAATGCACGGAAATTAGCTTTCGCATTTGCATTCGATTATTCATTTTAATTTTTAGTCTAAGACAAGCACATCAGTATATTGAACTAAAAAAGTCAGCCTAACCAGGACTAAAAGAGTATATTTAGCAATAATTTAGGAAAAGAGAGAATTAGTAAATCATTGTAAGCAAAAGATTATAATTTCCTTAAAAAAGAGTACGTCTGGTCAACCTATGTTAAGTAATCGGATTTTTTTCATTGTTTAAAAATGATTCAATGCTTCTGCATCCATTCTATTGGCCAGGTAAAAAAGTAAAAAAAAAATACATGAAAACGTGTATTCAACTTTATTTTTAATTTTATATTTTTATTTAATGCTTCAAAATTGTCTTAAAAAAATGGTACCCAAAATAACATACAAAAATGTACGTACACATTAATTTGTAACAATTTGTTTTTTCGTACAATAATATATTTTTGGCAACAACATTTTTTTTAATAGCAATAAAAAAATATTTATGATAACAATTTAATTCTTGCAAATGTTGAAGAGATTCGTCTCTATAGAAGTTTAATTATTCAAAAAATGTTTGCTTTCAAATACGATTAAATTCCAAGATATATTCAAGATGTATGAGGTTATATAAGGAAATTGAAGATTATACCGGTAGAAGGTGAATAAGAGCAAATAAATGCCGTATACTGCAGAATATAAGAGTCGAGCCGTTAGTCAGGATGGTTGGATTTAAAAGGAACTGCATAAAAGCTTGCTCAGTCAATTTATTTAAGGTTGAGCTTATCAAGCCAAATCATTCCAATGGTTTGGCTGAATAAAGGAACTGCAAAAATACACGCAAATAATTATTTTATTCCAAAATTTTGTAATACAAAATTTGGAAAACGCAGAAATTTTAAAAACCGAATCTAAGTAGATTTTTGTAAAAACAGAATTAATAATCTTTAAAATATTTATTCAAAAACTATCGTGACGATATTACCCCCCTCCCATTTTTTTTTAATTCGCTTTTAATCCATTTTTTGTGACTCTTTGTTTATTCTTATACCAAAGGAGATAGATATCTAATGCGGAAATTGAAAGTGAATAAAAATCATATTTTAAAATTTTGATCAATTTGATTATTCTTATATTGCATCACTAAAATGGAAAACATACTCATGTACACAATAAATAAATTGTTTATAATTCATGAAAAGAAATTAAAAAAAATTGTTCATATTTAATACTGCTTCTCAGAATCATTATTTTATTTTCTGCAAATAACTTGAATTTACATATGTTTGTAGGGATTATATTAATATTACGTGAAACAGCATCGAAAAAAAACGGTCACAGACATTTTATTTTTGCAATCAACATTTTATATTTTTCTTATCAATAAAAAAATAATTCTGATTAACATAATGGTACACTATAAATACAATATTTTTTTCCGTGTTACATCATTATTAAATATAAAGAACGATCATTATAATACAGCTTATATTTTAATAATTTATCATTTGGATTCAACGCACGCATAAAATATAGAAAAATGCGCACTTCTTGATTATATTAACACACAAAAAACATTCTTTGCGGATATGATCTTTAAATGTTTTATTTTCTAGGTTCTATATAGTATAATATAATTATATCTATTACGTTTACGATTTAGTCGAACTGCTTAAATCATCTCGGCGAGTGGCGTTTGTCGCTGCACGACTCATGCGGTTTGCTCAGAATTTTTTGCTATATACCAATTTGTTTATAGTATATATCAAATATTCCTATAGATATATAGTATTCACACGATTACGTCACAAGGTCGATAGCTGCGCGGCACTGTTCGCTCTGAGTAATAATTTACACAGTAATCATGGTCTTCAGATTTTTTGTACAGCTTTAACAGAGGTACATATTTTTTTACATTTCATAGGCTCAACAAAAAACACGTCATAATAAATTTGAGTTTCTTCAGTTTGAATTACACACTCCATGGAGAATGGCTATCTTGAGAATGAACACCTACACCCTACAGTATTAATATGTATATATAATCGGAATGAGTATTTATATGAATTTAATTGTGTTTGCGTCGTCTGGAGAAATGCAAATAAATGATGATACATTTTGGTTGGTATTACGCCATTTTTATTTTTCAATTGTGGTTAAATATTTATAACAAATATTTCAGTAAAACAAAAAAAATATGGTCCAAAACAAGTAAAAAAATGTACGTATTTCGGAATACTTTTGAATTGGATATAGAAGTCAAGATAAAAGTTAAATTACGTACATAAAATGGTATAAACAAATTTAAAAAATCGTGCCAAATCTTTAACAATCATGAAAGTTATATGCTTCTAAATTCTGCTTAAATCCAAACCGATTTTATTTGTTTTCTAAATATACCGATATTTTCGTAATATAAGTATATGTAAATGTTATTGAAAATGAAAAATGAGCAGGAAGTAACTTCTGCTTGCATTTGCACCTCAAATAAAATCTACAACCAAATCTCTGACCTCTTTCCCTATATTTTCTCAAAATATAATATAACATAAGATCTTTGCAAACTTTCACGTAAATATACACATTTGGCATGTATATCTGCAAAATCGAACTCACATTGGCACAAATTCTCTCGGTCACAGTGTATTTATATATTTATTTTTAGATATTGCAAATAAACGATTTTATAAGACAGCACAGCACTTTCAACCGAATTTTTGTTAATCTATGCCTTCACTCGAACTTGATAAAAGCATTTCGGCATGTGTGCCAAATATCAAATAGTATAATAGGTATATAACACACACACAGACACACTTAACACAATTAATATACATACACAAATTAACAACAAACGATCAACACGCGAACGAAACGCCGGCATGGCGGAGACTAACAGCGATCAAGCGGCAATGCGGCAGCGGCATCAGGCGCACTTTAGTCACAACCAAATTAGCCAGTGAAATATTCTCTCGCATACACACAATCGCATTAATGCTGATCATATTATAACTAAACATGTATAAATAATATATGTAATTTGTGACTAACGCACTCACACAGAGCCATTTTTGCAAAATTATTCTTTTATTTAAGGAAGTACACACACTATGCATGCGCATAGCGCAATTTAGACTATGTGTGAGTGTGCTTTACGATGTTTGTTTGGCTTTTGTTATGATCTGTATCGTGATTGTGATAGCCAGAGATAAAAAAAACATTTATATTTTAAATTGTGTTTCTATAATCATATAAAACATTTATGTATTTTTTTAATGTAATACAATAAAAATTGTAGCAAATTTGTATTTGTTTTTTTGTTACATACTTACAACTCTCAAATATTACTGTATCTACAGCTCAATCTATAGTTCAGTCAGCGGGGAGAAAGGGGGGCATTGCCGTGCAAAAGGGTGAGTACTTCTGTTTTTTGACATGATTATTTAGGTATAAGCCATATTGAAAAATCTAAGGGGAATAGTTCCGATGTCGGTCGGAAGTGTCAAAGTTTCAATCGAGGTCGGTATAACTCCGAAATTTTTATAAAGCGATCCGCTAACTATTTTTGTTTTGATTTTAACTGTCAAAGTTCCCATATTGATTGTTACGGTTCCGCCTGCTATTTGGCTCGCGTTTCAGACACTTTTATAGTACGCAAATTATAATTTGCTTATAAACGCTGTCGCTGTAGTGTAATGCGGTTCAATACTATTTTTATCTTCGCATACGTTTTGTCTTTGTCTATCGTATTGTGAATTTAATCCTTTTCAGCTTGTCAGTGCTGAATTTGCTTAGCAGCAGTGTTTCAAAATTAAAATTCAGCTTAAGTGATTTTTAGAGTAAAGGGCAACAAAAATAAAGTGGTCAAAAATCTCTATCTCTCTCTAGGAGTCCTGCCTGATACACAGACATATGTTTTGTGTTCATCCCTTACCTTTCAAAAATGCTAGAAAAAACGTAAGTGTGAAGTTTGTTTGAACCTGCCTATAGAGATTCTCGCAGAGATCCAAGATCCAACATATGGTTGGCAAGTATGTTTCCAGTGGGTTGAAACGGAATAAAACGCACATTATTTGTAACCATATATAAAGTTCTTCTATATATCTGTATTAGAGATACAATATCTATGGTTATGTTTAAAACATGTAATGATTTGTCAAATAATATTTGTTTTAAAGCGATTAATAGTTTCAATAGCGAATGATACAAAGCAATTCTGTAATGCATTAAAGTTTTGCGTTCAATTGTCAAACTTTTGCCTATTGAAAATAAGATTAGTTAGTATGGCTAATTGAATTGAATTGAATTTCGGACCTAGAAGACAATTCCGAATTATGACAATTCTCATTTGATGATCTCATGGATCAAATTGAAGAAAATGAAACAGTCAGGCATCGTCAGGATCATAGATAGCAACATCTATGGTTTTGGCCTACTATAGGTATGTCACAATAGAAAAAGTTTACAATTTAAAAGGTTTCGAGTTGCTATACGAAATTAATAATTTGATAATTTTTGGAAAAAGGTAATCTTTACGCCGCTGTAAAATGGTTGATATTAGACTTAAAATAAGAATGATTATACAAAAAATGTTGAGAAATTTATATTCTTCAACCCGTTTAATTCTTTGTACATTAAATCCACGATGGGGAATTTAGCTTACCCTCCAAAGATTCAAAACTTGAATTTTTATAGGGACAAAACCTAAACCACATATCAATAAATCAGAACTACTCAATTTTTTGAACGGCAAATCCCCTATAAGGTAATTTTATAAAAAAAACGAAAAAAATTGCAAACATTAAGTAGGTTCGAAAAATATCGCGCAAGCAAAAAATGGTAAATCTAATGTCATTCATTTTTTCCATGTAAAATTAAAAGGCCCGTTTTATGAACGCTACTTTTTATCACGAGCTGCAAAAATACATGTATTACAACAACAACTTTGCTCGATATACTCAGCAGGCGCATAATCATATTTTAAAGTATGCTGGTACACTAACTTTTATCGCGATCAGTATCGCGAGCATTTATAAAACAATCCTACATATTTTTTTAATATTATACTTTTTACTTCGACTTCGTAATTTTCGATTTGAGGTAAACGTGAATCACTTTCTATCATCATTTTTATATTGCCTGAAAAGTGTTACATTCTAATTATAGCTATTCTTTTCAATTTTTTTGTTCGCGATATAATAACGGCACGTAAAATTAAGTTGCAGAAATGATCTCATATTCAAAAAGATTGCGATGGTTCTCGCGTATAAATACGCTTTAACACTTTTCAAGCAATATAAAAATAATGGTAAAAAGTGAAAAAAAATGTTAATTTTACCTCACTAAAAAACGCAAACTTAAAAAAAATCTTGTTTATTTTAAGTTTTTCTTATATCCAATATCTAACAAGTTACAGAAGCGTAAAGATGACCTTTTCCCAACAATCATCAAATTATTAATTTTTAGTGGGATTGCGTAAGTAACACGAACGTTCAATATTGATTGAAACATCAATTCTGACGTATCGATCTTTATTGAAACATTCAATAAGTGGAATTGGCTAAAAATATCGAACGAAGAGTTAACGGTGCAAATAATCAAATAATCAAATAATCAAATAATGTTGTTTTTGTTTACATGTTTTTGTGGTTCAAACAGTATAAGAGTGACTTTTATGCTCCACCTTATGTGTTGTTAACTTTTAAATAATCTAATTTATTATCTAAATAAAATGTTTATAGCATTTCATTCGTCATTATTTATGTGTTAGTATTTTATGTATTATTGTATATTTTAAACCAAGCAAAATTCTCTTATATTTTAGATTTACACTGTAAACTATACAGCAAGTCAGTTCTTTGATTTTTATTTTTATTTTTTATAATTTCATTTTTAATTCAAATTTCTGTAAAAAATACTACTCTTTAATTATATATTTCTTTGACTAAAATGTTTTTCTTAAAGGTGGTTGAAAATGACCGCGAAAAGTTTCAATGAGCGCCCTTGCTGCAGATTTTGTCAAACGGTAAGGTTCTAATATATAAACGTCCGTAATATTCATGTCATCATATTTTCGCATCAATTTAAGATGGTTTTAAAACGCAATACTGATTATTATTATGTAATACCAATGATAAAAAAGACATTTTCAAATAGTTTATAACAATTTCACTAAAAGTATCGTCACCAAACAGTTGATCAAAGATATTTTTCAATTATTGATATATACGTCATCAAAAAATATTAGCCAATGTCAATTATCGAAACATAAACTGAACCGCAACTTATTTCAATAATGGTGAATATTATGTGAGAGCCAAAATAAATATTTGGGTTCGAAATATTGCGCTCCATAAAAAAAACAATTGAGATCCAAATTAAATAAATGGGTGCCAAAACTGTAACATATGTGAATACCTAAAAAACAATTTAGCATCATTAAAAATAAATGAAATACAATTAAAACAATTTAATGCTTATAAATAATATAACGTGTTAAATAATATAATTGAAATCTAAAAAAAATAAATAAAATAAAGCGATTTAGAAAAATAATTACGACACATTATTTAAATATTGCGTGCCAAAAAAAATACAAATGCTATTTTAAATTAAACGAACTCTATTTTTGAAAAATAAATTTTTCTGTGTTTTTTTTTGCAAAAAGGAAATAGCGCAATAAACACTGCTTTTGAAACATGGATACACATTATTATGTTGATTTTTTTTATTTTTTTTATTACAAACGGCGCGAAGCGCAAAAATAAAATTACGCGGCAACGCGCTCAAAGAATTTAATTTACCAGAGAATTGATTTCTTTTTTTGCTAGTATTTTGCTTGTTTTTTGAGAAGCAAAAAATAAGCAAAATGTAAGCAAAAAACAAGCAAAAACCAAAAAAATCATTAAACTTTAAAAAAATATTGTAACTATCATGACGTTTAAAATTTATTGCTTATATTACAAATAATATATTAATATATAATTCCATTTGGCTACGAGAAACTTATATTTTGCGCCATTACTAGTACAAAAGAACGCAATAATTGAATTTTGGTACTCATTTGTTTTAAATGAATCTCATAAATTAATTATGTATATATAAATAAACATTTTTTTTTTTTTTTGGACATACTCCGATTTTTTTACGCTTTAACTTTAATTTATTAGCACGAAGAGCATAATTTCCAAAAATATATAATAAAGTGCTTTTCAAACAACTAAAATTAAACTAACAATAAAAAAATTGTCAAAAGTAGAAACTAATGACAAATAACTTTATCAGCACCATTTTTTCAAGTATAGACCATTTTCTGTTCTCACAACTTTTGTTAAAAAATGAGAGAAAAGAAAAATATTTGATAACACTATAATTTTAATCAGTAAAAAAATATTTTTGTGATTTTCATTCTTTGTTTATTCATTACACCGCACATAGGAGTAGTTGGAACCAAAAATTGTACAAAATATTTTTGTATTTTATGTTATTCAAAATGCTCCGATTTATTATTTTAAGAAGTAATATGGACATAAAGGCAGTTTTCAGTGACAAAAGGCAGATAATTATTTTTCTTTAAATTGTGCTTTACTTTATGTTTGAAGATTTTTTTCAGTAAAGCCTGTCTCGGCACTATCTTTGCCATATATTATTTTTTTTAAATCTTATCCTCGTTGTTGTTTTTTCTTTCATATAATAGTCTCCATACCATTACTTTGACTTTTGAAGACCCTAATCTAAAGTACAAGTTACAAGTACACAATTCCTACATTTTTTTCCAGAACAAATAACTAATTAAGACTAGTCTTATAAATATAAAAAAATCATTAATTGAAGTACATTTCTTGTTTTGAAGATTTCACAATAAACATTTAACAAAAAAATAAGTTGAACTTAAAATAAAAAAATAAAAAATAGACACAAACAATCGTGCAATTTTTAATTGCTGGTAAGGCCAACGTGATGCGAATATTTTTTTAAAAACAAATTCATGTTGTTATAACCACATGATTTAATTTTTTTTTGGAATAAGTTCATTTTTGGAATAGTCATTTTGGCCATTTATTTTGTAATTTCTTACCCCTCAATTATTGTATAATACGTGAAAATCTGCGGTTTTATAAAATAACAATTTCAGTGTTTTAAAAAACTAAATCTATATCCTTTCTTGTTTTTAAAAAAAAATAAGTTTCTTGTTACAGAATTATATTTTATAAAGTATATAAAAAATATGCCGATGCGCAAGCATATTTTTAACCCAATATAATTTTGTTAATTGAATTTGAAATAATTTTGTCAAATAGAAAAGTTATCCAGTATAGATAAATGCAAAACTAAAATTTAAAAAGAAATGAAGTACATTTTTTTGCAGCTCGCACTTTGCCATCGAAAACTTATTTTGTTCAAAATTGCAGATTAGATAGAGCCTACTAAATATATAAGCTCTCAAAATAAAATGTATTTATTGGTTCAAATAAAAACAAGTATTGTGCTTAAAAATGTGCGAATGTAAAATTGTTTTTTTTTACCATAAATATAGTATTGATACCGAGAAAAAAAATTGTAATCGTGATTTAATCAATATACCAAAAAATATTGTCAACAAAAAATGACCGTATATATACCGCATAATAATCTTTTATTTTACCAAACATTTTTTTGATTAATTTTGATGACATTTTTGTATTTTTTGGATTTGAGCACAAAAAAGATTTTTTGTGACCTTTGTTTTGGCCAAAAAATCATTATTGTTGTTTTTTTGTTGGTTCAATTTTATTTTTTATTGTGAACACTTTGTAGGCCTAATGATGATAAATGAAATAGAATTGCTGTGGTGACAAATCAGAACTGCACCAATTTAGTGAAAACAAACATGATTCACAAAAAATATTTAATAAACAAGCGAGCGTATTGCACCTTGTTAAGCGAAATCCGAGATATCCAAGAATGTTTAAATATAGATACAAAAAAAAATGCAAATACACACAGAGCCTGTGTTTGTTTTTAAAATTACCGTGAGATGTACAATTGTACATGCGACATTTTGTTATCAGAATTCACCAGATCTGCCAGTCGTCATTAAGATATACAAGACACGCAATTTATAACAGCGTGTGTGTGTGTAATTTTTGCCATTATTTGCTCTGTTGCATTTTAATCGTATACACATTTAGATTAGTTAATCTGTTTATCCCCATTCGAAGAAATTGCTTGCTAATTATATGCACATTATTCTTAATGAATGATTCAGAAAATAATGTAATGAAATGAGTACAATAAATGTTATTGAAGATTTGTATTCTTTTATTTTCTTTTGGTCTGTCCATCTCTCTCCATCAACTGGACCTATTATCCGCCAACGCTCTTCAATCTACTAATCCAAGAGTACTCTGATCCAAAACAATGGAGTCACCAGACGAATAAAAAACTAAAGCCTCCAATACATTTATTTTTTTAGTGACTATACAGAAAATTCGCTTTTAAATGAATGTATTTTGGAGCTTTCAAATTATTATACGCCAAAATGTAGACTACATGCATAGTTTGTTGATCGTTCTACTGTTAATTCAATAATTATAAATATAAATAGAGTAGAGCGTATATTGTATATTATTTATTATTAGACATATTTGAAGAAAATTATATGCTTGCGAACATATTTTTAATTGCACTATACTTTAATACGTAATTAGCATTATTAGAACCGGCTAGTATCTAGAAAATTGAATTGAATAATTACGGGTAGTGTATGTATTGTTGTGAATGTATGTATTACTTTACTTTACTATGTTTATGTTTATATGTTAATGGATTCAGAATATAATATTTGCTGACCTTGATTGATGCGTGTTTTCTAAATAACGTACATAATATAAAAAATAGGTATATACTATATGTATATACATATTTATAGTAATTCCATGCTAAAAAAAACATCACTTTTGCGTGTCACTTTATCAATTTCTCCTGTAGAATAAATGTGATGTGATGTTAGCTTGAAAATTGTATGACATAAATACCATAAATGGGATTTCCCAAACATTTATTAAGTACTTAAACAATCTGAACAACCGACGAGATGATTTCGCGCTTTCGCATCGGTGGGTAATACTATGCATATCATATTACAACTAAACATGTTAGTCAGGATAGTATTGAATTCTAATTGATTATTACGTCTATAAGATAATCATTTTCAGGGGTTTTCTTTTTGTTTTCACTTAATTTATGTAGATGTATGTGTGAAAACAACTAGAAAAATGAATATTTGGGAGATTCTCAAACAGTTATGCATCTCAACTCTATTCGAGTTAATAATCAAGTTTTGCACCCTATAATATAATTTTCCTGTAGATTTTACTTTATAATCAAGTTTCTAATCTAGAATAGAGTTACGTCTATGATTGCGTCTCGATTTTACAATTGAATTTCGAATTATTATCGAATTATCACTGTTTAATCGAGTTATGTTAATCGGGATTATATGCTTTATAGAAACTAATCCACTATATACTAGAAAAAAACCTTTTTTTAGTTTATAATTTATTTTATACTTTAAGATCAAGTTTCGACTCTATAATCGCATATCGACTATTTAATCGAGTTTCGACTAAATAATTGAGTTTCGATACTATTATCGAGATACTTGAACAAAACGAATTTTACCTTTTAATATAGTTTAGAGGTTTAGACTAAAAATTTCATGCATTTTTGAAATTTTTGAAATTATTTTTTCCGTATAATTACGAGTCAAACGAGTCTATGTGCTAAGATTGATCTTAATCAAATAAGTGGAAGTGAATTAAAAAGGTTTCGCTAAATATATCGCCCAGTCATATACTATATATATCAAGTAAAGTTAAAGAAAGATTTTAAAAATTGGTTTCTTAAATTGTTAAAATGAAAAAATATAGAGCGTTTAAACAGATCATAATTGTTTTGTTAAGAATTTTAATAATTTTAAAATATGCATTATAAAAGCTTCTCACACAAATCTCTCCTCCATTTCGCACAATTTCTGATTATCTATCGTATGAATATTAAAATTAGTTCGTTCACATAATTTTATTAAAAATAAATTCAAAATAAATTCTTATTTTGTATAAAAAAAACATTGAAAACCCATCAAATCTCAACTTACGGTGATTCTGCTTGATCATTTGGTGATTCTGTGGTTGATTGTGCTCTCAACAAAAGTTTCTTTAGCATCGTTTCGACCGTTGGTTTCGGCATGTTGAAAATATGAATATAACAAACACTCAAAAATATAGTCTTAGATAAAAATGTTATCTCACACTAGACCGTTCTTTTTTGATTAAGTACAAGTAATATAAATTATCACTCCAAGATTAGCGAGATTCGTCTCGTCTTGTTAGGCAGATATACATAGCAAAACGCAGCAAATCTCTAGAAATTACACGACCGACTAAAAAGGTATCTAGAATTTTACTGCGAATCTATTGTTCTACTCCCGGCTTATAGACAACTGCGCATACAATAACAATTTCAAGCCCCGGTGAATTTCTTATATAGTTATAAACGTATATTGTATAGTAAACAATTGGATGTCTAGTAATTACTTGGATAATTAGCATTTGAATTAGATGTAGAATTGTTGTGTTCTCGTGTTTTCACTATTATTACATTCGATTAAACGAGAATTTTAATCACAAAATCTGTTTGTATGCTTTAAAAATATGATAACGTACTTCTGAAATACTGCCTTCATTGCGGATGCGCGATCGCTGTGCTATCACTTTGAGACCCGCGAGGAAACTGAGCTGCGACTATATGAAAAGCACTTGTATACGCACTTAAGTACACAGCCAAAGTAATGTTGAGCACTATATAGACAACAAATAAAGGCGCCGGCACAATTTGGCGTGTACTTGTATATTACTATAATGTAATTTTCCCGAAAAATCTAAGACACACGAAATTGTTCGAAACCTGTTATTTGAGCATATTTCACTTAAAGTGATATTATTTATGTATTGTTTTTGCTATATATAGTCAACACAAATCACAAGGTACACATAGACATTAGAATGTAACAGGTCGGCTGAAAAGTTCGTATCGTTTCTATGAGAGGGCGCCACTAGTACAAAATCCATTTTGTTTTCAT
>JAAAKO020025018.1:0-14260 GCA_010015015.2 Bolitophila cinerea
GCTTGTAACTTATGTGCCTAATGCTTGTGATTTAATATGTTTGGCAGAGATGTCTTGGCTCAAAACTCTGCTCGTCTATTTTTTATTGTGCTTAATTCTGATATTTTCCGACAAATGTATGGCGCTTAAGTCATTAGCGGGTAAATACGTCGGTCAGACTTGCGATAAAAAACTTATAACGTTCCTTAACGAGGATTTAATAAAAAGTAGTACATCTACTGTAAAGACTATAGATCTTTCCATTAAAAATCCGGGTTAATGTAAAAGCAGCACATCCGAAGTGCCCACCGCTAAGTTTTGGCTCAGATTGCTTATCGCCACTCTGCAGTGGGGCAGCCTGTGCTGCAGTATCTGGATGTGACTATTCATCAACCTCCATCTCCTCTTTGGTTGCTGGTCTGGCTTTTAATTTGACGAGATTGGCAGACACCTTAGTTGCCTGATAGTAGAGTTGGTTAACTCCCTCTATCAAGGGGCCTAAGGACGACTCCCCGGCAGCATATATCATCAAGAAGCCACTTTTTTGATCCTCCTTCCTTTTAAGGGTCCACTTTGTGGTCATGACATTTATTTTTTTCAGCCTCAGCTTGACCCTTTCATCTGTGGCGTCTTGTTGTCATGGTATGCGAACTATGATTGTTCTGGACACCGGAACTTTATCCATTCCAATCACAGAAAGTTTCGCATTTGGGACCATTTAGCTTGAACTGAGTGTCCACTGCCGTTACCTTGTGGATAGAATTTGTATGAGACTTGCTGTGGAACCTCGGGATAAAACCAGAGTCGCTATTGATCGCCATGTCTATATCTTCAATAATGAGCTTCAGAATTATCTCAGATTGCGTCTGGCTCGTTTTCCGTTCCGGGTCCTCCATGTTAGCAATGGCGTCTCTGCACTCTCCTGCCACAACTTCTGCAAAGTTCCGAGAAGGACCGGTTTTATGCAGATCTTTCTCTTCTTCGCTTCTCTGTTTCACTGTCTTGAGGTGAAGTGAAGTCGTCGGTGGTTCTCCTCTTGTAAGATTTTTTAAGAACTGCAGGAGTACTCTGAGAGTCGGATTTTGGTATTTTCTTACCGGCCTGACTCTCATTCGATTACCTACCTCCGCCTCTACCAAACCAAGTAACACCGGACCAAGACTGTGTGTCCGGTGCCCCAAGGCCCTTGGTTTGGTAACGGACCAACCGAGAGCCAACTATCTTAGCCTCTTGATCGGCATAAAATTCTCAATAAATATGTTTTTTAATATACCACTTATTCCTTCCCAAAAATAATATCTTTTGTCTAGTCTTCAAATTCAAAGGACACTATTGTAATACTCAGCCATTAAAGACACGTGTTTCATAATTCAGTAACCATATTGAAGATGAAGATTCAAAAGGAATGTTAAAAGATAAAATGTTGCCCACTAGACCCCTTCCTCAATTGCGTGGAGGTCAAGTTTTGTTTGTAGTATTCTCAATATTTCAGTTTGAGACTGTGATTTTTTTTAAATCAAGGGCAAAATAAATAATCCACAAGAGTCAAATTATTTTTACCATTCTATCAAACATATCTTTAAATCAAGATTTCATTTATGAAAGGCATAATAATCAGTAAATAATTTACAAAACCTTCCCATTTCTCAAAGAGTTCCAACTATAAAAAAATCCCTTAAAGCAATTGTAAGGTCCAAAGTAAAGAAACGTAAACGTCAAGCTCATTTGTTTCAAAAATTACCAGCGAGAAAAAAAAATTTTTTCGTTCAAGTTAAGGGGTCTGAAGTCAAACCCTAAGTAAATATTCCAAACTTTTTTTTTACTCCAAAGCCGTAACAAGCTTAAAAAAGTATAATTTATAATTTAAAAAACATATATTTATAGAAACTGTACATATTGTAATCCATGGATTCCTCGCATCGCATCGCATTTTTGTTTTCGTACATAATAATTAGCTAGAAGAAGGATCTTTGAGAACAAGTGAATCCGCACTCCTTTTTTTCAATTTCCTCTTATCATATCATTAAAATCCAATTCTAATCAATTGACCGCATCCACACAGATTACAATGGATGACATTCGTCGATCAGACACTCTGCTGAACTCCGAACCAGCTCCACCGAAATCGGTGCAATTGACCGTGGACCAGCGTGGTCTCTTCGATCCGCGTCTACCGCTATTCGGTTACACAACCGAAACGGTGACCATGCTGCTCATTCCCATGTTTGCCACCAAGAAGGAAGCTATGGGCTCAATGGGCAACGACGCACCGCTCGCGTGCTTGTCAGCGTTCCAGCCCCTACCGTATGAATACTTCAAGCAGCTATTCGCTCAGGTCACCAATCCACCAATCGATCCGTTCCGTGAGAAGATCGTGATGTCCTTACAGTGTCCGCTCGGGCCAGAAGGAAATCTACTGAAGCCTTCCGCCGAGCAGGTGCATCGTATCTGGTTGTCCAATCCGATCCTGAGTCTTAGTGACCTAGAAATACTGAAACGCACTGCGCATCGTGACTGGAAAACAAAGGTGATCGATATTACGTTCCCGTACGGAGAGGGCACAAAAGGGTACAGTGAAGCACTCACTCGCATCAGTATGGAAGGTGAGCAAGCCGCCAAGGATGGCTATCAGATTCTGGTATTGTCCGATCGTAATGCTGGAGCCGAATTCTGTCCGGTTTCCGCACTGCTGGCGCTGGGCTCGTTGCACCATCATCTGATCGAGACCAGACAGCGTATGAAGGTGGGCATTATCGTTGAGACGGCCGAGGCCCGCGAAGTGCACCACGTCTGTGTGCTGCTGGGCTACGGTGCGGATGCACTGTGCCCGTACCTTGCTTTTGAGCTAGCCGGAGCTTTGCGTGATGAGGGTGTATTGCCACCGAACACTACGGATGCTCAGATCTACACTGCGTACGCACAGGCTATAGAAACTGGTATTTCCAAGGTAATGGCCAAGATGGGCATTAGTACACTGCAGTCGTATAAGAGTGCACAGATTTTCGAAGCTGTCGGCTTGGGTTCGGACGTGATCGAGAAATGTTTCCGTGGCACGCAGTCACGTCTCGGCGGAGTAACGCTTGATATTCTGGCTGTCGAAGGAATTGAACGACACGATATGACGTACGGCAAGCAGAGTCCAGACACGAAAATCCTACGTAATCCGGGTCAATACCATTGGAGGCACGGTGGTGAAGGTCACATTAATGAACCAAGTTCCATAGCCAATCTGCAGGAGGCTGCTGTAAATAAGAATCAGGATGCATTTGAAAGATACAAGGAGACGACGATGAAGAGTGTACGGGAGTGCACACTGCGTGGTCAACTAGAACTTACCAAGAGTCGCACAAAGGTTGACTTAAGTGAGGTCGAGTCAGCTGTGGAGATCGTAAAACGATTTGCCACTGGAGCTATGAGCTTTGGTAGTATCTCGCTGGAGGCGCACTCCACTCTGGCCGTCACTATGAATCGCATCGGAGGCAAGAGTAACACGGGAGAGGGTGGTGAGAATGCTGACCGTTATTTGAGTGAGTATACAATATAAATTGTATTTAGAGTTCTTGAAAAACTAATCTTCCGATTTCCATCAGACCAAGATCCAGAAAATAATCGTCGTTCGGCCATCAAACAAGTGGCATCTGGTCGTTTCGGTGTGACCGCTTCGTATTTGGCAAACGCTGATGATCTTCAAATTAAAATGGCTCAGGGTGCTAAGCCCGGCGAGGGTGGAGAGCTACCTGGCTACAAGGTAACGCAAGACATTGCTGACGTACGTCATTCGGTACCTGGGGTTGGTTTGATTTCACCACCACCGCATCACGACATCTATTCGATTGAAGATCTGGCTGAGCTTATCTATGATCTGAAGTGTGCAAATCCAAAGGCACGCATCAGTGTGAAGTTGGTCTCTGAAGTCGGAGTAGGCGTTGTTGCTGCTGGAGTAGCAAAGGTATGTTAGGAGGACTTATAAAAAATAATTCATTGTATATATTATTTCTTGGTTTCCTGGTTTATAGGGAAAAGCTGAGCACGTAGTGGTTTCTGGTCATGATGGTGGAACTGGTGCCAGCTCATGGACTGGTATCAAGTCTGCTGGACTTCCATGGGAACTTGGAATTGCTGAAACCCATCAAGTGCTGGTGCTAAACAATCTACGCTCCAGGTAAACTTACATTTTCACTATCATTATCCTGCTTATTCGGGTCTTCTGAACAGTATATAAGTATACACATCTTCCCCCACCATGAATATACTAAATAGTTCATTGTACGCGATGAGTTTGTAGAGAGTCTGTCTCTCTATTTATCTATCTGAAACCACTACACCACTCTCCTACACTGCGTGTGCGTGTGTGTGAGATAGAGAGCGTTCTATATGAGCACTCACTGGATGATCGTCGCAGTGTCTCGGTCTCGCTTGCTCTCTGTGTTCGCTGCGTGTGGCAGTAGTTGTTAATCGTAAATCCATTTTCATCATTATCTCTTATTCTGGGTGCTTTTTTGTAATCGTACTTTGTGTTCTAGGGTAATCGTACAGGCCGACGGTCAGCTGAGAACCGGCTTCGATGTTGTTGTTGCAGCTCTGCTGGGTGCTGATGAGTTTGGCTTCAGTACTGCTCCATTGATCGTAATGGGTATGTTTCTAAACAGGTTTTATTGATCATGAATAAAGTTTTGATCTCATTCCGTTTTTGGCAGGTTGTACAATGATGCGAAAGTGTCATTTGAATACGTGCCCAGTGGGCATTGCCACCCAAGACCCGGTGTTACGTGAGAAGTTCTCTGGAAAACCAGAGCATGTGATCAATTTCTTCTTTATGCTCGCCGAAGATGTAAACACAATTACCGAAGATAATTATTTATATCCATATTTATATGTCGATTAAATACTTTTCTAGATTCGTTTGATTATGGCTGGTTTGGGCATCAAGAAATTCCAACAACTCATCGGACGCACCGATTTGCTAGAGGTACGCAAAAATGCATCGATGAAGGCATCCACACTAGATCTGTCACTGTTGCTAAAGAACGCCCTCGAACTACGTCCCGGAACGAATATTGTCGGTGGCTCTGAGACACAGGACTTTGTACTGGAAAATCGTGCGGACAACATGTTGATCTCCAAGTCACAGGCTGTGATCGATGGCACCGAGAAAACAGTGTTGATTAATTCGACCATTAATAATGAGGAGCGTGCCTACACGTCGACACTGAGCTACGAGATTGCCAGGTAATTTGGAAATCTTTATTCTATCCAGACATTGCTTCTAAAATGGATAAATTGCAGGAAATACGGTGAGCCTGGATTGCCAAAGGGTCAGAGCATCGAGATCAAGCTTACCGGATCGGCTGGACAAAGTTTCTGCGCGTTCCTTGTGAACGGCGTCAAAGTTACGCTGCACGGTGATGCAAACGACTATGTGGGCAAAGGTCTTTGCGGTGGTACCGTTGTGATCAGTCCTCCGGCGGAGTCAACATTTGAGTCTCATTTGAATGTAATTGTTGGCAATGTTTGTTTGTACGGTGCCACCTCAGGTCGAGCGTACTTCCGAGGCATTGCTGCCGAAAGATTCTGCGTCCGGAATTCAGGTGTTACAGCAGTGGTTGAGGGTGTTGGTGATCATGGCTGCGAGTACATGACCGGTGGTGTTGTACTGATTCTTGGTCTGACCGGTCGTAACTTTGCGGCTGGTATGTCCGGTGGAATTGCGTACGTTTACGATGTGGACGGATCGTTCCGCGGCAAGACTAATCCCGAGTCCGTTGAGCTGTTGCTGTTGAATCAAGAGAAAGACAAAAAAATCGTTAAAGAACTTCTCGAGGAATTCGTTTTGCACACTGGGTAATTTAAGAGACTTTATTAAATTTTGTATTTAGATTATATTATGAGTGTCTCCGTTCAATGTAGATCCGTGCTCGCTACAAAAATGCTGTCCACCTGGCCGGTTGAAAGTGTCAAGTTCGTGAAGGTGTTCCCATACGAGTACCAGAAAGCACTCAAGGACATCGAGGAGAAACGCCTCAAAGAGCTTGAACAACCAGAGCAGCCTGTTGTGCAAAATGGTCAAAATGGTCATCAAAATGGCGTACAGAATGGTTTGAATGGGCACAAGTCTGAGCCACAGGTCAAAGATATCGAGGAAGCCATCGAAGACCTGGCAATTGAACAGAAGAAACTTGACAAAGTTCTGGACAAAACAAGGTAAACGCATTTATATATTTTTTAATTAAACATTCAGAGTGACCTTTAACTAAATCGTTTACAGAGGTTTTATCAAGTACAAACGCGAAACTTCGATCTATCGCAATGCCACCGAGCGCCAGAAGGACTGGAACGAGGTTTACAATTTCCCAAATGTTCGCAAGACATTGAAGGTTCAGGCCGCCCGTTGCATGGAATGTGGAGTTCCGTTCTGTCAGTCCAACGTGCACGGATGCCCTCTGGGCAATATCATTCCAAAGTGGAATGATTTAATCTTCCATGGTGAATGGAAGGAAGCTCTGAATCAACTGATGCAAACTAATAATTTCCCCGAGTTTACGGGTCGTGTTTGTCCGGCACCGTGTGAGGGTGCCTGCGTGCTTGGCATCTCCGAGCCACCGGTAACCATTAAGAACATTGAGTGCACCATCATCGATCATGCTTTCGAGCAGGGTTGGATCACGGCCCAGATTCCAGAACATCGCAGCGGTAAACGTGTTGCTATTGTTGGGTCTGGTCCGTCCGGACTAGCGGCTGCTTCGCAGCTTAACCGTGCCGGTCACTTGGTGACGGTTTTCGAGCGTAACGATCGCGTCGGTGGGCTGCTCCAGTACGGCATTCCAACGATGAAACTGTCCAAGGATGTGGTGAAGCGTCGCGTGGATCTAATGGCAGAGGAAGGCATTGTGTTCCGAACAAGCGTTAACGTTGGCAAGGACATTAGGGCGGCACAGGTTGTAAAAGAATTTGACGCAGTGTTACTTACAACTGGAGCAACCTGGCCACGTGATTTGCCATTGGCAAATCGAGACCTAAAGGGTATTCACTTTGCTATGGAATTCTTGGAGGCACAGCAAAAGAAACAACTCGGATCGACAAGGGAGATCATTTCGGCCGAACACAAAGATGTCATTATCATCGGAGGTGGTGACACAGGATGTGATTGTATTGCGACATCACTGCGACAGGGTGCCAAGAGCATTACGACGTTTGAGATATTGCCAGAGCCACCGAAGAGCAGGGCCGCCGATAATCCATGGCCACAGTGGCCAAAAGTGTTCCGTGTTGACTATGGTCACGAGGAGGTACGTGTGAAATTCGGCAGGGATCCCAGGCAGTACAGCACCACCACAAAAGAGTTTATCGGTGATGACAACGGTAACATAAAGGGTGTGAATACGATTGAGGTGGAGTGGACGCAAAGTGCCACCGGTCAGTGGAGCATGAAAGAGGTGCCCGGTTCAGAGAAGTATTTCCCAGCTGACCTTATTCTGTTGGCCATGGGTTTTATGGGACCTGAGAAACCAGTGCCCACTGAGCTCGCCCTTGAGATGGACAATCGCGGTAACGTAAAAGCTGTTAACGGACAATACGGTTCATCGATGGAGAAAGTATTTGCTGCAGGAGGTAATTATTAGTTTATTCTTGAAAAAAACTATTCTGATTATTTAATTTTTCCAATAATTGTTTTCAGATTGTCGTCGTGGTCAATCGCTGGTTGTTTGGGCCATCAATGAAGGTCGCCAGGCTGCTCGACAGATTGACACCTTCCTCTTGGGTTGCCCGAGTGCTTTGCCCGGACCTGGCGGTGTCATTGATCCAACTAGATCACCCTAAATCAGCACAACATCTAACCGGTGGACTTTTTGTTTTTTTACACTGGCCGGCAGCACTACGAGAGCCTGTGTCAATGCGTCCAATCCATATATATATAGTATACAGATCAACCAACAACAAAAAAAATGGACAAATATCTTTTGAATCCATTCCAATGCCAACAATAAAACATAACGTGTTACTTTTTCAAATCCAACGAATGAGCGATGACGAGGAATGACGACAATATATTATATTTCGAATTTTAGAAAAAGAGAGAAACCAAAGTCATTTAACATCCGTTTCGTATATCGTATTTGATTTTGTAGATATATTTTACACACACACACACACATTTGTGATCTTCATCAGTTTGTTTACCTTCTACACAGTATATGTTTAACACGCAAGGTACAATAGATTAATCGCTTTAATTGATAAAAAAACTTAAATAAATCCAATTATAAGTTTTAGTTACATAGTTATTCTTAAGATTATGAATATTTGATTTATGTTATACAAATATATTAATTTAGACGCGTCTATCGCGTTCCAGGTGTCCAATTCTTCAAAGATTTCGGGTAAATGCACGCAAAAGTGCTAAGCATTTCTTGTGTATGTGATGTTGACCATGCTAGCATAATAGACCAATTGAAAACATGTATTTATGTTGTAACTTGAACTTGAGTTTTTATTATATTGTATACTATTAAAAGTACTTCGATTAAAACAAATGATTTATTTTTTATGATTTTCTTTTGTTTTATATTATAGATTTGTGTGGTACTATATACTTCGTCAGATTGGTTATGTTTTGGCTTAATCCATTGGAATTTATTTTAAAAAAGTTATCAACAAAAATTTAGTATTATCAAAAATTATGATGTAGTTATAGTATGTATACATGTATACATTTATAATTAGAGATTGGGATATGAAATGATTTTAACATGTTTGGGATCATTTGGAATCACGGAATCGACTATAATATGAATACAAAGTTTTTCCACAGATAACTTTTGGTTATTGATGCAGAACTTAAATCTAAAAATGATTTGAGGACTCCAAATAGTTAACTGCTATAGTAAAATTTGAACGAATTAAACTACTAATAATCTATGTTAAAAAAAACTCCACCATTAAATATTTCATATTTTTTTACATTTTGCAGATACATTTATTTTAATGAATATCAATTTATACTTTAAAATTTGATCCAGTCTTATCCGTAACTATCCCAATCTCAAAATACTATATAAAATGTCACTATTAGAAATCGATGAGATTATTTTCTTGAAAAGTAGAGCTTTGTCTAGAGAAAAGCTTAAAAAATGTTAATTATAAATAATACAATGAATATAAATTAAGGACAATAACAATGATAATTGTAAGACTTTAACAGACCCAAAACGGAATTATTGAGTTTTTTTTAAAGAAGTCGTCAATTATATTTTTTACGTTTTTAGTTTAAATGTTTGAAATAAATGTATATACAAAATACATACCGTACAGGAATGTCGTCGGGCTGTTTCAACCAACTTTTTTTAAAACTTGTTTAGTGTTTGTTTTGTTTGCTTTTGGTATAATTTATAATGAATCAATCATATCTGAGAAACGGTTATTAGAAAACCTCCAACAGATGCAATTATAATTCAAACACTTTACACATCTATAATATACATACAAATATATATATATATGTTTATATATACAGATAAGATATATTAGAATAACTATATTAAATGAACACATACTAATAATATTATATTATCAGAGCTGTAACAGCATATTTAAACAAAAGCCGTCACAAAGTGATTAGCACTCCAGAGTGTGGAGAATAATAAGATTGTTTACTAAAGACGCCGCGCCGCGCCGCGTTGTTTATGTAATTATTGTTATAGTTATGTGGTTAAATGTGTAAATAGTATAATATATACTATATCTATATTTATAAATGTTACATGGAAAATAAATGTTGTTTGAGCAAAATGCATTCATTTAATTAGTAAAGATAACTAACTCATTATATTACTTTTACAATTATTATGAAAGTGGTAAAAACCGTTTAGAATGGTTGTTTGGCCTATCCTGAAATTATAACATGGTCAATTATTTTAATTTGATTGTTTTATTTAATTAGCAAAATAATTAATGGATAATTTTTTTTAATGAGGAAGTATACTAACTTACTAGAAAACAAAGGCATTCAAAAAAACTTGTCGCCAATCAAGACCTCGTAGAAAATAACAACCAACAAGGTGGAACAGTATCTTACAAGAGCTTTTAAACACAAATAAATGTGAAGTATACAAAAACTATCTCATTAAATTCAAAAGGGAAACTCATGGCGCTCCTTCTGTAACAATATTGATAAATCTAATGAGACTCAGACCTCTTTAGATTCGAGAGTATAGGTTTTATACTCTCGAAAACTAAAGAGGTACCGGCACAGATTCAATGATTGTCGTTATTTCAAAGTAATAATAATGCTACTCCATTATGGACTTGATGACTTAAAGTATAGGTAATTATTCCGCATATGTGGATTTTGTTAAGAGATGTAGGGGGTTAAATCCAATAAATTATTAATTCTGGTTATTGGTTTTTAAAAATATTGTGTAAAAAACAGATGAAGCGCAGTTTATGAACTGCCTTTAAATGATTTTCACCCTAGCCGAATTTGGTGTTTAGGGTTCTCAAAGAGATTGTCAAAAACTTTAGTTCCTGATAAATAAGATATGCTAAAATTATCCAAATAAACAACTAATTTATTAAATGTCAACGGAGTAAAATGTACGTTTTTAAAAAAAAATAGTACTCTGTTATCTGAGAAATTTTATATAAAGAATTGAATTTATCATATATCGAATGAGTAGATTAGTTTTTATTTACCCTTAAATGAATTTAATTGAAAATCGAGAAAAAATCAAGCAAAAATATAAATAGACGGTTTTCCTGGGTAATTTAAACAATAAATTCTCTATAACCAAGGTAGTTAAAATTCGGGTAATTTGTAATCTGAAATAAGAAGTAATATTTGAAGAAAATCTCTAGATAATAAAATTAAAACTTAAAAGAATGGGGATGTAAATTTTACCTTACGGGCTTTGGTCCCAAATTCAATTTTGGCATGAAATTCCGTTAAATTTCATGTATTCTAGTAAAATTCAATTATTTCTAAAATTGAGGTATTTATGTAAAAACTCTTTTGATATTATTGTTTTAGGTACAAAATATTTATAAGATTCCATAAAGTTTGGAGCAGTATTAAATCATTTAATATTTATAGCAATTGCTTTTAATTCATTGGGCCTGTTATCACCATTGCGGACAGTATTTAAACGATGCTTAACAAAAATTCTTGAGCATTCCATTTAACACGGAATGCAGATTCTGTGTGCCATTACATGTCTCTAAAATTTCTTTATTAGGGAGCTATACAGCGAAAAACGTTAAAGTATACTTGGGTTAAGTTAGGGGTGGTGCAAGAGATGCACCGATCATAGGCCAAGTGGTGCCCATAGCAAGCCAACTAGTAGTACGGTAGCATCCAGCCAGGTTTATTCCAGTGTGCTTCGGTTTTAGCGCTGTTATGAGGTTCCTAATTCCAAATATCGAGAGGAACCTAGGCATGATTATCTGCGATATCTATCTATCTATGAAATAGTAGGGCAGTTTCATAAGATATGTTCCGCCGTCTATATATAGCTGTTTTCCTCGAAATAAGGTGTAAGTGTAAGAAATAAATTACTGACAGATCTATTTTATGCAAGTGTCCTTGCAGTAAACAGTGCCCTGTCCTTTGGTTAAATGATGGCCACGTCTTTTTGCCTTTTATAAACACCCTGCTGTACTAATCCATTGTTAATTTTAGTTGGCTAGCGAACCCTCGATCCCGATATTGTATTGTTGCTGAAAAGGTGGAAATACGCTTTCTTGCATTGGCTGATCCAGATGTGCTCCCTTTTTTCTAGCTCATCTGCTTTTTCATTTCCTGCTATGTCTTTGTGAGCTGGAACCCAATAGAGCTCAACACTGTTTGACTCTGCGAGTTTCGTCAGGGATACATAACATTTAAGTACCAGTTTTGATTTTATGAAATTGCTTAGGCGTTTAAAGGTGGCTTGACTAATGACTATCTCCAAAAATCTTATACTTTACCAGATAGGTCTTTTTGAACTAGTACATTTGCGCTTTTGAGTATTGCAAGGAGAGAAGAGAGAATGGCAGTGAGAAACTCATGGCGCTCCTTCTGTAACAATGTTGAAAATTCTAATGAGACTCACACTAAGACGTTTTCTCTCGAAAACTAAAGAGGTACGGTCACAGATTCAAAAAAGCGATGGCATGTGGACAGAAATCGAAACGGACATTCTAACTCTTATGCTTGATACACAGTTCCGAATTCCCTATTTCGTAAGTTAATCAAATTAGCTTCACAGAAAAAGGTAAAACATTCAATGAAAAAGTGGTAGCGAGGCTAAAGTAAAATGGGCGATAAAATCGTTTGAACACAATACAAATCCCCTGGACCAGATGAAATATTTATTGCTCGACTACAACAAGCAGAAACTTTAGAAATAAACCTTTTAACAGATATTTGCAAAGCATGTCTATTCCTAGAGCATGTACCAACCAATTGGAGGACATCGAAGGTTGAATTTATACCTAAATCAAGTAAAATTTAACACACGTCTCCTCAAAAGTCTGGAGAGGATAAACTGGAGATGTATACATCAGAGAAAATATGATAATTTGACAATTTTAGAGCCGATTTAGTTTTTACATAATTTTTTTTGACCATATATATATGAAAAATCGAAAAAAAACATCAAATTTCGTTATTCTTGTCCAATCTTTATGAAAATTGGATCTGATATAGATATTTACATAAAAAGATAAAATCAAAAGGGTTTTTTCAAAAAATGATAATTTTTTAAAATTGTCAAATTATCATATTTTTGAAAAAACTCATTTGAATTTATCATCCGATTTATAAATAAACATTAAATTATATATTCTATTTACTAAAAACAAAATCAAATAAATGAATTATATATATCGAAATATATACTATTATATGTGTGTATAAACAAATACATATATGATATACGTATATAAATGGCCGTATATAGTAAAGTTTGAATTGCATTTCGCTTAAAGAACAATATTCTGCCTCATGCCTTTTGACTTAAAGTGCTGTCATTGTACTTCATATCGTAAATAGAAAAGAGTGCGCAGTGTAACATTAAAAACTGATTTCTTAGAGAACTTGTTAGTGAACTCTTCCCAAGACCGGGGCGGTAAAGTTTATCACGGAAACATATTTTTATACTATTTTGATTTATTTTTTGCTTTGAAAAAAAAAACAGTTATACCCAATATTGAAGTTAATGAGACCGTGAGTACGAATCAGTTTTCAGATCGCGTCGATCTACACCCTTCTTTTTTGTAACATCCATAATCTCTCTAAAGCCAGAATATTTATGCCGTCAGACTTAGGTACGTTTTTGCTGTGATAGGAAGATTAAAGCTTATTATAGAACATTGGGTCTGCGGTTTATTTATATTCAATAGATGCGAGGGTGTGGTACACTGACCGACGGCTCTATCAAAGACAGATTTTCAAGTGCTGGAAGTTACTATTTTACAATCCACAATCTGCTCTGATGATATGCCGTCTCTCTGGTTGGGTATGTTTGTTGTGTTTTCCAAGAAGTATGTGTGCTCACGCGTGCAGTTTGTCCTGGCACGAGTGCGAAGGAGATGCACCCGTCTTTATTTGATCTGATAGTCAAGCCGTCCTAAAATTCACGTCTGGACTATAGTGCTTAGCTGTTAGCAGGTGCTAATAGTATTATATATTTTAAGATATTTTGTAAGACTGATGATGGTTTGGCTCTGGTCTTTCAGAAAACATTTTTAACACATGTTTTTATGGCAAAATTATAGTTCACAAAAAATATATATCTTCCTTGTTTTTTGGCAAGCACTTTTTTCAAGCGATTTAAGAACTCATTATTTTAAATATAACATCCGCAAACGATTGAAAGGCATGTTATTTTTTTTGGTTTTTATTATTTTAATAGATTTTATGAATTAAAAACACACATATTTTTTCTCTTTTACTCTTTGAGATTTGAGTGTTACATGTCGGTCCAATGACTAACCGATCGATTTTCTTCAAATTTTAACAGTTCTATAGAAAAAAGAAATATTTTCATTTAAAATTTAATAAAATTTCCGTTTAACATTAAAAACATTAAAAAGTTTAAATGGGCCCGAGCAGCATTTTCTAACGTAGGTTAGGAATCTAACTTTTGTTTTTTGATGTGTAAGCATTTATAGCCGGACTGTGGCCGGGGTTAAATTGGACCAAACGCAGCGTTAAATCGTAACATGCGTTGCGTGCGTGCGTTCGTACGTAAACAAACCCACTTGAAAGCACATGGTCACACACACACACACACATTCACATTCATAT
>JAAAKO020025040.1:0-14257 GCA_010015015.2 Bolitophila cinerea
GGATCCATGTTTTATACATCTTAAAAAACAAAAAATAGTAAACTTTCAAATTTTTTCGATTTTAGCCTCCTGACTTTAGACTTTATCAAAATAAGAATTACCTGGAAAAATAAGTTTTTTTTTTCTTTTAAAAAACATTTTCAAAATCAAATGTCGAAATTATAATGACGGAGATAAAATTATTTTATTCGTGCATCAGCATAGAAACAGTTTTTTGGCACTAAAATAAGATTTTGAGGATGTATGAAAAAAAAAACAAATATGCCAATTATTTTAATTTGTCTAGACCTACAACCTACACTATATCTCATCTCAAAAAATGTAGTTTTTCTTTTTTGTAGCACAGTGCTTACGGAACTAGCTTTGTTTTTATTTTTTTAGACCATATCTCGAGTAAAAACGTAGAACAATATAATTAATATGTTAGGTAATTTGTATCATCATCAATCGCTTTTTACATTGTTTTCCCATCGGTTGAGTAGTTTAAGTGTTGTATACTAAAATATATTAGAAACGAAGATTTTTGGGACAAAATAATAATTGAAAAATCACTCAATCGCCATGCCAAAATATAAAACGTCAAATTATATTTAGTTTATTTTTTACATTTTGTAATGTAATTTGTATGGATTTTCTTTATCATCATTTCTTCCAAAAAACTGTAAAAAATCAACAAAAAAAAATCAAAATCCTATCCAAAAAAAATCTATAAGTGATTTTTGAGTTTAGCAAGCCAAAATACATAAGTAAAATATAGAAGCATTGAATGTACATTTTAATTATAAACTAGTCTTATAAATAGATACCTTTTCAAAATCTGCATACATAGCCAGCATAAAAATAGGTATTCAACTATTTTTCCGGTCTCTAAATTAGAGACAGGACTACTCTCTCTCTCCTTTCTTTAATTTAAATAGTATAAACAGTTACACAAATAATGTTAGAATTTACCTTTTCAAGTTATAGGTTTATACAAAATAATAACTGATTGAAAAACACTCATATCCCTTAAAAGCAGCCAAATTGTAACTTAACTTTGGCGCCCCAAGGGTAAAATTGTATTTTTTCAAACGGATAATATCCGCTCTTCTTTGGCATCGTTATTTTTGTCTGCTTTTGATCTATTTATAAATATAAATACACAAATTCCAATTTAATTTTCTGCGCACGTCACACGAGATATATATACACACAATTTAACTGTTCCTAATGTAATTGAAAAAAAGGAAAATCCCAGGTTTATCTCGTTGAATGTTATCCAAATAGACGCAATAACTGACGTCCGTCGGGCGCGGCGCTGGCACCTCGGGTGTGTGTCGCATAACTTTTATGCAAACAAATCCATCCATCATAATATTACTTTTACAGCTTGAATTAATCATCCCCCCGCACCCGCCCCTGCTCGCTGCTCGCGGACTTATATCACTTAATTTAACATTTGCATATTTTATAAAACTCCCCGAAAGATTGCCTCACGCGCTCGCTATGATACTCATATATTAATATAGAATATATACTATATATGTATATACAATATTTATACAAATATATATATATATATTTTCAGGTTGGCTGGAACCATTGCTCGACCGTATTGCCCGGAATTCTACGACCGTTGTGTGTCCCGTCATAGACGTTATTGATGACACCACCATGGAGTATCACTGGCGCGACTCAGGTGGTGTCAATGTCGGTGGTTTCGACTGGAGCTTACAATTTAACTGGCATGCCGTGCCGGAACGAGAGCGCAAGCGACACAAGGTATATATAATATATATTTTATCTATATATTTATGCATAAGAGTGAAAAAGAGAGATACAGTATTTTTGTGTGTGTGTGTGTTTTCGAGTACGAAATAAGTTATTATTCGCTATGTACAAGGCCATAAATTATCAGCGCCCCATGCATACATTTTGGGGACGCGATGCGAATCGACGATGCAGGGGTGTATTTTATGAGCATTGCGGCGGCTTAACTCCCTACAAAAAAAAAACAGTTTAAAATTTAAAGGCCACTCACAATCAATCCATGAAATTAAATCTATAATACCATTTCCATTAGGCCAGGATTATGTGCGAGCTTTAAGCTCATGGTATTTATTTTATTCAAAACATATATAAAATCGCAATGTTTAATGTATATAGAACAGTCTGAATCAGAGGTATCAGCCGATGAAAAAATATCGGCGGCCGGCTAGATCCTTAAATTAAACGGCGGCTAACCGGCTGCTAATGTGAAAAAGTTAGCTTCTAATGTAAAAAAGGTACTCTCAAACATTTATCATCCCAAAATTTATCGTTAATTAAAAGAGGATAACAAAAATCATGCCTTTTAAAAAGTATTGTGCCCAAAAATAAAAGAAAATCCTGGATTTCCCGGAACGTACGGAACACATAATAATGTTTGACGGGTTGGCCACCATGTGGAAGGGTCATACCCAAGTAACCAACTCCTGTAAAACTTGCTTTAAAGTTGCTGTATTTGGCCTTATTGTGATACGGCCCTATATATGAGGTTTAAATCAGCTATTTTTAAAGTTGCAACTTTATATCTACTATAATTGTAGTCGATTTATAAATATCCCTAATTAGAACTATAAAATTGCTAAAGCAGTGACTGTCTATTTTCTTTTATGAAAGGTGATTTATAGGTATCCTGTAAAACAACTTTAATATTCCTAATCTTAAAGTCACAATATTATTACCTTATATAAAAGCTTTTTTAAAAAGAGCTATATTTCAACTTTAAAAAAAAACGAAAATTGTTATGTTTCTACTATCGCTGCAGTGTTAATGGGACTTTCCCGTCAAATAAGTGCTTTAGTTCAAATTTGGTTAAGGAGAAGAAACAATAATAATGAGCAAACAAATTTCAGTCCAAGAGAGGATGAAACATATACGAACCAATCTAAATCGCCCATAACCTACAGGAGTTTAATAAAAAGGAACAAGTATATTGCGAAGACAGGTGCAATGATGCTGTACAGAGAAAAAACTGTGCCTGTCAAAAAATACTATCTTTTGAATAACGTATTAAGCTATAGTCGATTTACAGGGACACAGCAATACCAGCAATTTAAAGCATAATTAAAGGCTATTTATAGGGAATGGGATTGGTTTCATCATTTATAGCAGAATTAAAGCATATTTATAGGACATGTTTCATCAATAACAGCAGAATTAAAGGCGATTAAAAAGTGAATAAGTTTTTTAAAGACAGTTTAAAGGGAATAAGTTTTTTTTATCATTTATAGCTGAAGTAAAGGGAATGGAAATGTTAAAATTTAATAAAACGCATATTCTTCTTAGAATTCGCTAGAATCATTTTTACATTCAGAATTAATAGCAGAATTAAAGGCTATTTATAGGGAAGCAGAATTAAAGTATATTTAAAGGGAATGAGATTTGTAAAGCATATTTAAAGTTAGTTAAGAGTATAATAAAACTTAACTTTGGTATTTAAGAGGTTATATATAGCAACTACAACCTTTTCCTTTAATTTTGCTATATAGTTCCTTTAATTCATCTTTTTATTTTATTTATAGTTAAATGTAAACCTATTTAAAGTTAGATTCCTTTAATTTAGCTTTAAAGACCGTCCATTTTATCTAATTGTCTTTTAAATCAAATTTAATAATACAATAACAGCAATCTACCTTTAATTAGTTCATTTAAATGTACATTAATAGCAACTTTACAGCATGTTATACAGGAATTGGATACTTTCCGATAAAAATCCAAGATAATATTTTCCTACTCATTTTCAGGTAAAAATATTTTCCATATATTCTTACTGCGAGCATTTCTCTTTTAAGTATAGGGATTTTTTCGAGAGTTCTCCTGGATTTCCGTTGAATTTCTCCTGGATTCAGTGAGATTTTATCGGATTTGCTCCGGTTTTTACCGCACAATTTTTAATTTAATTTTGAGGGATTTCTCAAGTTTTCTCTGGAGGAAATACCTTGAAAATTCCGCTAATATACCGAGAAAATCCTGGAAACATCTCACAGTTACATTTCTAAAAATAATAAGAAATTCCAGGAAACTGAAAATTAACAAAAAACCTCGGAAATCGGTAAAATCCCTGGAAATCCAGGGAAATCCTGAAAAATCTCGGAAAATTATTAGAAATACTGCAAAATCTGAAATCTCCGGATATTTAATATTGATTTTGCTTAGGTTTTATTTTTGTTGATTTTTTTTTTCGATACACGAGAATTTTGAGGGATTTATCAAGATTTCTCGGTAGAGAATCTCCGGGATATCCCGTTAAAATCCCAAGGTAATCCATGGAAAATATCGGAGAAATCTGGAGGAAATCCCAGGAAAACCTGTGTAATCCCAAAAGAACCCGTGGAAATCATAAAGAATAGTGTCTTGTAGAACTTAAAATTAAACCGTCAATTTATAGCAGGTAAAAATCTTTAGTCTTGCTGTGATAGACCGATTTCCTCTTGATCACAGCCAACCGCATTGTTTTTATCACCGGTAGCTTGATATTAAAAGTAATTTTAATGTCTTTAATAATCCTGAGAAAATAATATACTATAAAAATGTTATTTTCTAGTATAGCGCCGACTATAGCCGGCCGTTTCTAAAAAAAGTCGAAAGAAATTAAAACAAAATCGGTGGCTAGTCGGCTGCCGCCGGCCGGCTAACACCTCTGGTCTGAATCGATAAAATACTTATTTTTATTTTATATGTGAAATAATACAAAATATCTGCTTCGTGTATCTACACATATATACAAATACAAACTATATATCTATAATATAGTAAAATATGAATATGCAATTGTTTTCTGTCACAATATAATGTTAGCTTTCGAGCTGAAGCTTCTCCGAACAACATAATACATTTTTATGTTGCATTTTATGACATAATTTAACGTGCAAGCACTCACACATCATAACGCACGTGAGAAGCATGTATATGGCTCACATCGCGAATACTAAACATTCCTTCTATGTAATAATAATACACACCCACGCTTTTGTAGTAATTTCTCTGACATATTATCTAGGCAATAAATGTACTATTATATATTCTGAAGGCACACACTATACACAAAGACACATACACCCCCACCTCAACCTACCCCACCCCCACCTGATGCGACGCTTTTGCGTTGGCACTGTGACGCCACCACCAGGGCGCAGCGCAGCGCGCGTTCTCCGTGCGAGCACATACAAATGCGATACAATTTTACATTCCATTGTGCACATGCTCCATATTTTCCCAGTGCGACGTGGAAATTCCACTCGCGCTCGCTCATAAAATCCTATATTTTTATTTTATGATGAACAGAATGCGCACGAGCGCGAGTAAATAAATAAATGATGGCCACCCTGTGCGCGCGAGTGCGCGAATACTTTATAATATAAATAGTATCTTCATATATATTTTATAATATTGTCTTCAAAATGCGCGCATATTAAATATTCATTCGACAAAACAATTTCACTGCGTGCGGGTGCATTTTCAGCAAAAACATCAGAGGTTTTTCCCTTTGCTGCGCACGCCTCTCGCACTCACGGTTTTTCCTCTGTGTAGCTTTTACGAATATACAATATAAAGATGTTTACATTTTGATTGTTTTATTTTTCCTAAATATATACATATAATATAAACACGTAAACAAGAGAAGAAAACATCAAACACGAAGCAGCGCGGCGCACGACAAAGTTTTCTTTGTTTTGGAAGAGCGAGCAAGCGGGCGCGCGTATACGCGTGCAAGAGCGTTCATTTCTTGCTGCAGTGACGCGTCGCAACGGCACGCGACGTGTGTGAATTCGGAAAATTCATTTTCCGTACACAATGTTTTAGTGTTTTCGCCTTATCGTGTACACACGAGCGTGTGACATGTTTTAAAGATAATCTATTATTGCCACATGAAGTTTGTTGCCGCACTGGCGTGCGTGCTTGCGGTTTTCTTGCATTTTTCTTGCATTTTTCCGGAATGCATTCATTCGGTTTTATTGCATTTTTTTTAGTTTGCATCTCTCATATTTGAGAAGAATTGGGTTAAATTTAACTCTTGTTTATATAAACATTTTCTCTCAAATGCAAATATTTTGATCTGATGAACAACTCTTTCAGTTTTTTTTCAGTTTTTTGTTCAAAAAACAAGATTGGGTTTCAACCCCAGCACAGTGGAGTATTTTATCGATTCAGTTGGTTAAATTAACATTTAATACGTCATTTCAAAGTTGAATACCAACAGGATATTTTTGTTATATTTTTTTTGTTTTTACTTTTATATAATGACTTTAAAGAAACTGAGTTTTTTATATATATTTAATTTTTTGTTTAAATTCAAAATTGTTTTTGTTATGTTTTCCAAGAAGTCAAGCAATATTTTTTTTATCAGTAAAAAGTCAAAGCTTTCAGTTTTTTAATTTTTAAAATGTATCCGAGTTCATCGAAATCTTTATGTTTTAGGAACCAATGTATACACATATTTTATGAATTAGTTTAGTTTTTTTAATTTTATATAGATTTTTTATTAATTTTCTATTTTTTGATATGTTTTCTCAAATTCATATAATATTTTTATATTTTCTATTGTTCCAGTTTTTTTCTTCATTTTTTTTCAAATTAAGCTCAGAATAATTTCTGTTACCCCCAAATAAAACCATCTGTCCAAAAATACATCATTTATAAGTTAAATAATTTTAGCCAGTTAGATTGCTAAATACTCCACTGTACGCAAAATAGATTTAATCGGTGCTGAAACAATGGCCCTACCCTAATTTAATTTATTTTATAATTATCTAGTTTGCCCTAAAAATAATTAAAAATCTATTAAAGCAAAAGATTAAATTTGTCCAAGATAAAGTATTGAAAATCTGATCAAAAAAGATAAAACTATCAAAAGTGGTTTATATTTCCTATACTACAAAAAAAAATCATCCAAAAAAGAAAAACTAATTATTGCCTATAAAGAAAGATTATCTTCCCATAAAAGAACACTCTAATACACTTGTTCTCTATTTTTAGCCCAAGTCTCTAAAAGTCTGTTTTATATAATACTCTAAATACTCTTTTTTGCAATTATCTGTATCTAGATGACATTTGTTTAGTTTCAAGACCTACCAAAAGTTCATTTTTTACTATTACATTCTTAATATGTGTTTTTATCTGAGTATCAATTCTGTTTCTAAAAAAAAGTTTTAATTTATATGTAAAAACTTGGAAAATTGAGATAATTTTAGATAAAATTTTTGGTTTAAAAGTTGGACAATTTAACAAAGATAGAGCCTGTAACGTGTACGTTTTTGTGTTTCTGCTCAAACGTCTATATAGAGGCGTTTGAGCAGATGCAAGAGGAGACGTGGTTGAGCACTCACGGCGGACGGTCGCATGATCGTTCCGCTGAGGAGCCACCAGATCGAGAGGCCGAGTGGTTGGCTCTCGGGTGGTTGGCTCTCGGCTTACTGGATCAAGGGCCTTGGGGACGCATGAGGCTCTTGTTTTAGTGTTCGGTGTCTTAATGTAAAGTTTTGTGTTTTTGTTTTGGGAACAATCCCTGGACAGGCATCTTGCCAATCCGCTGTTGCCCTAGCCAGGCAAGGGAAATTGCGGGAAGAGTGCCGGCCTTAAAAAGCCGGCTGGCGTGTTATTATTTTTGTCGAAGCTCCTCCTGTCGAGGTTGTTCCCGTTACACGCCTCCTTATTTTGTCCAACTTTTTACTTAACAATTATAACATTTGTTTAGACATACTATTCAATCTCAAATACAAGCTCTTGTGCTAAATACCAAGAGTATTTTAAAATAATGAACATTTATAAAAAAGATTGAGGATCGAAACTATTTGATTCGCTAACACAAGTTCTTGTTAATAATGCTTCTAAAATTAAAGAAGCTATATTGAAAGTCAAGTAACAATTCTCACTTAAAATAATATAATCCCAAAATATCCATCTATTAAAAAATCAAATCATGTATTCTCAAATCATTTTATATCATACTACATTTTAAAATAAATATCTAATGTTTGTCTAACTATATAATCGCCGTTTAAATTTTGTTCAGTTAAAATTATACATTTATCAAAATATAATATTTTTTTTACCTTCAGAGCGTATATGCCAAAAACAATTTTTGCAATTCATTGTAGTTAAAAAAGACTCAACTAATAAATTTAATCTAATATTTTGTATTGTTTTTATAATAATTGTAATAGTTTTTTTATAAAATATTATATATATATATACATACATATACTATATTTAAAAAAAAAATGTGACCTGTGACAAGAAGACCCGGATTACCTCTTTGAGATTTGCAATTTGTAGATTTTGCGCTTACTACAAAATTATATGTTACCCTTAAATCACCCTGCGTTTAAAGTAAAAAATATTTTTTTTAAGGATTTTGGCCAAAAAACACCAACAAGATCTAAAGAGATAACCCCCACCTTTGCTTCTACTCCTTTCTATTCGAAGATAAATAATATTCAAGTCCTGTTTCCGATGTCAATTTTGGTTTCAATTTTGGTCTCTATTTTGGTCTCTTTTTTCATTCGTTTATGGTCTCTAAGTCTCTAGAATCTAGATATTGCATTATAATTGCTGTGATCCCTGCAACTGTGAATAATAATGTTAATATTAATTACACTTTGTTTATTTACAACTTTGTATACAAAAATAATTGACCAAAGTCACATGCAGTAATCAAGAGTGTCGATAAATCATCATACATTAACAGATATTTTATCTATATTTGTACATATTTATATATATATATATACATATATCATGTATAAGTAGATGTATATATATATTTTTAAAAGCTCAAGTATTTTCATTTCAACAATTTCATAAGACACACACTTAAGACTGTTTTATAAACACTATATATAAGTAGCTATGAAACTTAACAATTTCGTTATCTTTTCAGTTGTTTGAACCACAATAAAAAACGATAACATTTAATGCTGCAAATGAATTGAAAAAATACTGCATGTATACTTGGTATTTGTCATTGCAGTTGTTTGTGTTATCAGTGAATTGTATATATATAATACATGCAGTAAATATACTTTTACCATATTATATTTAAATGGATACGAGTTTGTATAGCTTACAAACATATCATGTATTATAGAACACAAAGAAACCAAAATGGTACCCCGTCAATTGCCGGAAAAACAATTGCCCAAATTTGTGCCCCGTAGGGGCGTGTAAGTAGAGATTTTAAATAATTATATATTATGTTTATTAATTATTGTTTTTTATCCACAACCACACCAAATAGCTATTTTTAATTGTTTCTTAAATTTAAATAGTAATTTTTATCCTTGGAAATTTTACAACTTCCTAAATCGTATAATCAAGGACAATCTAAATTTTGAATTTTTAGATGGTGTGACTTTTGTGGCAAAGACAGATGCTGCAAAGATATTTGATTTTTTGGGCCGCATTTGTCCGAATAAATGCGGGGCTTTTTTTCTGATCATCGCATGCTCATTTCTATATTATAAAGTGCCGCATTTGTCCGGACAAATTCGTCACTTTTTTATATAGACATTTAAATGCGATGTACATGAAATAAAAAGCCGCATTTGTCCGTGCCGTTTTTTTTTCATTTTTTCATTTTAAGAATTGCCGCATTTGTCCTATGCCGCAAATATACTGTGCCGCATTTAGCAAAATAACCGTGCCGCATTTGTCTTTGCCTCAAAAGTTCACCTGCCGATTTTTCATAGAGGTTTTTCACAAACATTTCCATTTCTACACAATTCATAAAGTTACTTAAAGCTTTAATCCTTAATTGATTTGCGCCATATGCCCCTCAAAAGGGTTAAAAGTAAACACATGTATAAATAATTTATATTTAAGTCGCATTTTATTCTATATGTGTACGTTTTTACCGTTCCAATGTATAACATATAAATAGTATATGAAAATAAATTGGTTTCAACACTGTGGACACTTACTGGCGTCCCAATTGCTGGGTCATTTTCCGTTCCAAATAAAAAATGTTCTCAAAATAACAAACAATTGAATATATGTCACGTGAAAATATATAGGCTTTACAGTTACACAATAGAATGCACGTTCTGTATTTTATAAATAATGTTCATTATGTTAAACACAACCCTTTTCAACATACTCGATATATATATATATATCGCTTTCGTAAAGTGGGTTTCTTACGAATAATTGATAATAATTGATAACGTAAACTCTTGAAAGCTTTTCCCTTATCAAAATACACCTATACATTCTCTCACTCCCACTTTTAAATCGGTATTTCGCCCGTCCTGGCATTTTGTGAGCTTGCTACATAATTCAACTGGAAGCTGCGCGCATAGATTTATGCTCGCAAACTGAATTATCAGGAACCAATTTCGAAATAATCTTCTTCAAACAATAAATAAGCGCGCATCCTCGTGCGCCGCGCCGTCGTGCTCGCACCCGTTTTTTGGCGTGGTGTGCGCTGTCGTGCAAAGAGCTTTTATTTTATATATATATATTTTTATATACACTCGTTCACTTTGCCTCGCCGCATCAACTTTGCTGAAACTCAAACATTTTCCGCATTTTCCAATATCTGCAAATATATACATTTTAATAAAATCGTGTGCGCCAAACAATATATAATAAAAAAACGTATATACTATAGATAGCTATATTGGATGCGAGCTGATGCTCGTTCGTTCGCTCTGTTCAAATATCTGTTTACCATATGGATATACATATATCATATATGTATATATATAAATACAACCTGGCCGAAAATGCGCTCGCAAGTAGTATAATATTGTTGACAATGCATGCAAATATATAATGTTGTTTAAAAATATGCATATTCATTTATAGTATACCTTTGTAGATATACAAACGTAGCTTTTAGGTTTGGCGTGCTTTTATCCTCGAAAAAGCTGTTACATTTTATGTACCCGCGCGCTACACCTACCTACTTCCAGTGTGGCATACTCGCCAAACACCAATTTTCACACAACGGTACAGTGGCGACCACCTGATGTTTGAAAAATCTTTTTTGACATCGATTATATAACTAGACTATGAAATAGAGAATAATATGTTTTATTATATAGTTTTTGGCCGAATGAATGATTAAATAAAAAATAACTGCAAATATATATTTTTTTAAATAAAAAAGATTTAGGTCATAGAGTACTATTACTTCCTAGAATCCGCCTTTTTATAGGGTTGTTATTGTAAAGCAAAAATTATTATTTCCTTCAAAATAGGGTTTTAAATTCGCCCCTAAACTATACAATTGCCCAATAATATAATAAATCTATATTTAAATTAAATATAAGAAAGATAATTTCAATAGCTTAATGTATTTACATACATTTGATGAATTACTAAAATTTTTGTTTTTTTTTGTTGGCCTTATTGAAATTTTTTAATCCCGCTACTGTCGCTGGTTTATATACACATGAAATACTCCGAATATATATACATACATAAATATATGTATTAGCAAACATCCAACGAATGTTTTAATATCACTCCACTAACACATAGTCTAACCAATTTTGTATATCCATACGGTCGTCACTCGACAAGGACATATAGTATAAGGATATAATACAAATAAATTTTGTAGTGTAAACTCACTCCTCACACATGCACAATTTCGAAAACATTGACTAATGTTTGTTTTTCCTGTTTGTGTTCCATTGCAGGTAGACAATTCGCCGTGCGTTTTGGAAATTCTGGACACAGCTGGCACAGAGCAGTTTGCGTCCATGCGGGACCTGTACATAAAAAATGGCCATGGCTTTATCGTAATGTATTCACTAACAAATCATCAAACGTTTCAAGTAAGTATTTTTTTAATATTTAATATGTATATAATGGGGTAACCTAAGGGGATTTTTTTATTGTTTATAATACTATTTTGACAAAAATGCAGAGATGCGATGAGAGAAAAATAAGGAGAGGGAAACTTTAAGAGAGAGAGATAGATAAAGAAAGATAAATTGAGAGTGAGAAAGATAGATATGTATAGAAATATAGACGAGATATTATCATACAAGATATTGAACAGGAGGAAAAGTAAACTAATGCAAATAGTAAAAAGATAAAATTTGTCCAAAAAATTATTTTAACTAATAAATAATATGTACATAAAGAACTTATTTATTATAATTAGACAGATATTTTCTTTATTCCTCAATTCACTAACCTAAGTTTATCCCAATCCCATTATAGGTTAATTACAAAGAGCCTGATGGAAATATTTAAAGAGAAAGTAATATATATTTTTGGAAGGGTTCCTTTTCAAACCCCTAAAATTACGATTCATCCCAATCCAACTAGCTATATATGCTACAAAGCCTGACGGAAAGATCCTCCTCAAGCTTTTAGAATTAAATTTCATCCCAATTCCACCAGTATTATGTTAGGATTCTTGCACACACAAACACATTCGGCCTAATGAATTATTCGGCTTAATGGCTCATTTGGCTTGATGACTCATTCGGCCTACTGTTTCATTCGGCCTAATGGATCTTTCGGCCTATGGACTAATTCGTTTTGTTGACATTCGGCCTAATGGCTTCTTTGGCTTAATGCTTTTTCGATCTATTGGCTTATTCGTCCTGATGACATACGGCCTACCGGCTTTTGGACAAATTGTTTATTCAGTCTAATGGTCATTCGGCATAATGATTTTCTGCCAAATGGTTTATTCTGCCAAATGGCTCATTTGGCCTGATGACATTCGGTCTGATTCCGAAAAACAATTACCCAAAAAACAATTCGCCGATAAATAATTCGCCAAAAAACAATTCACTTTTTTTTGAGTGTGTACACATTTTTTTGTGTGAAATATATATATATATATTTTTTTTTTTTTGATGCAATTGTAATTTTTTTTGGGTACACTTTTGTTAGCCATAAAAAAACTGCCAATTCGGAGTTACTGAAACAAAAAAATATTTTTTAGTGGTAGCTATAGTGATTGGTTGTTTAAATTAAAATTCAACAAAAATTAAAATTTAAGAAATTTGCTTTTTTGTTTTTGGTGTCTATGATTGGTCATTCTAAAACAAGAAACATTATATTTATACCTTTTTTGAATTGTGTGTGGTTTTATTTTTTTTACCCAATTAATGTTTTCGACTAGATTTGGTCACCCTTTAATGAGAGGTAGGGGAAAATTTAATAGTCATCGGCAACAAGTCAATGGGTCAAGTTTCAGCTCGATTGGATGACAGAAAGTTGATTAATTAGGCCGCATTAGAATCCGCGCAAGAAAGCAAGATCACAGATTTTCGAAACGAGTTTAGAGAATTTAATAAAAAAGAAAAATTCTTACCATGATTGTATTCTAATTAAGAGTGAGATTCCCTAAGCAATTGAAACTTTTAATCAATTTCTCGTGAAAACTATTTCGTATTTAAAAGCGATTAAAAGTTTCAATAGCAATTGATAAAAATCAATTCGGTAATGCATTTAAGTTTTGCTTTCAATTGACAAACTTTTGCTTACTGAAAATATGAAATAATGGTGAAACATAAAATTGAAATAATGTGTTTGTCTAAGTAAGAATGGAATCAAATTCAGTTTTAAAGGCTTGAGGAGGATAAAATATGCAAACAAATATGCATAACTAATAAATAATATGTACATAAAGAACTTATATATTATAATTATATAGGAAGTCATATATTTCTTGGTTCCACCTCCAATACACCTAAAACCTAAGTTCATCCCAATCCCATTATAGGCAGATTAAAAAGAGCCTAATAAAATTACGATTCATCCCAATCCAACTAGCTACATATGCTATAATTAAATTTCATCACAATTCCACCAGTATTATGTAAGGATTCTTACACACACACGGGTGGACATTCGGCCTAATGAATTATTTGGCATAATGGCTCATTTTGCCTGATGACTCATTCGGCCTTATGTGTCATTTGGCCTTTATTGTTTTTGGTGTCTATTCTCATGATTGGTCAACCTCAAACAATTTATAACTTTTTTGAATTGTGTGTGGTTTTAATTTGTTTACTTAATTAATGTTTTCGACTATATTTGGTCACCCCCTAATGAGAGGTAGGGGAACATTTTATATTCATCGGCAACAAGTTAATGGACCAAATTTCAGCTTGATTGGATGACATGAAGTTGGTTAATTAGAGCGCATTTGAATCCGCCCAAGAAAGCAAGATCCCAGACTTTCGAAGCGAGTTTAGAGAATTTAATAAAAAAGAAAAATTCTTACCATGATTGTATTCTAATTAAGAGTGAGATTCCCTAAGCA
>JAAAKO020025051.1:0-14255 GCA_010015015.2 Bolitophila cinerea
CAGTACATAACCATATTTTATAATACTTTGGCGGCATCAGCTTCAGCCATGTTTTATTTTATTATATCTATAACCATATTGCGCATTAAAATGTTCTATCCATATAATTATAGGCTGATGACATGTATACATATGTAAACCCAATCGACAGAATTTAATACACAAAAAGTTAGGTTATATTTTTGTACTATATGATGTACAATAAAATTGTGAGTACATTCAATACATTTCGGGCTTTTTTTGGGATTTCTTGATAATTATAATTTTTAAATGGGTTGGTGATAAAATCCTAAAGTCGTTTGCCTGAAAAGAATCCTGAAAAATCAAATACCTGAAAGATAAAATTCTAGTAAAAACAAGCAATTCTTTCGGACATGTTTATTTTTAATTGCGCGCTATCGATCGCGTGCTTTTTTAATTTAAAAAAAATTATATAATCACATATATTTACTTTTGGTATTGCCAAAACTTACAATAATTAATAAAAAAAGAAGAAAAACTTTAAGGATTTCGTCTTTTTTCAGGCTTTTGGGTTTTTAGTCATTTGGTATTTTGGTTTCATGAGTAATATAAATGGTTGAGATTTTTATTTTCAGGATTTAGTTAAATATATTTAGTGTATACAAAACCTTTTTTTAAATTATTTGTGCTTTTGATATTTATATATCAATTGATAAATAAATTGTAAAATTAAAAAAGAAAGTTTTTATTGTTTTTTGAAATACAATTATTTTTAAGAATAGATAGATAGAGAAGTAGAGATTTAAAGTAAATATTTAAAACCACTGAACTCAAAACATATAGCTGTATTGAATGAAATAAATTATTATTATTTTATATTATTTGATTCTTTAATATTATTTCTTTAGATTAGACATTATGGAGGATACACGTGGATATGATAGTAACAATATACAAAATTAAAAATCTATATAATGATATCATAATTAAAAAAATAAATTTAATGTTTTAAAAAAATTTTAGAAAAAAAAACTAAATATTAAACTCCAAAAATCTTAATTGAGTTTAACAAAAAAATCATTTCATTAAAATATTTTTTTTTTAAATAATTGACTTCATTTTTTACTTTATGAGCGACAAGTGTATTTTTGGAAGTTTTATTTTTAGTTTTTTAATATTTTTAATTCAGGATATTTCGCCGCAATCCTAATAAAAATATTTTATCCTGCAAATTTAACCTGAGAACAACATATAAAATTGTAAAAAAAATCTCATAAAAATATATTATATCATTTATATGCCCGAAAAACTCATAAAAATGTTATATGCCTAAAAAATCATGGAAAGATTTGTTTTGTATTTATAGCTTATTTTTTTGATTTGGTTTCTCAAGCAATTCGTTTTTAAATTTTCTTTTTCTAGTAATTTTGTTTACAGCAGACAACTCATTTTAGGCCAACGACTTTAGTTTAGATTTTATCTCCAACCAATTTATTTTAAATGTTTCATTTGTTTTTATTTTTAAGGAATACATATATTATCTATAGCACACTACTTCTATACTTTTATTTCAAACTAGGCTGATTCGCCAAAATCTGACTAAAAACACCAGAAATATAATAATATTTGTTTTCAAATTGAAATCTTAATTACTACATAATAAAAAAAGGTTATATTTTTGTAAACAAAATATTAAAAAGCAAAAACAAGTCTGTGCCAAAGTTGAGCTGGATGGGATATACAATAATTGAAGTTAAAAGAATGTTATAAAAACAAACATAAAAATTACCAAAATAAAAATTATACATAAAATATACGTGATATTAAGCGGATTTATTATAATTATATATCAGGTGTCTGATTTGGGACAATAATCCCAATTGACATGCTGATGAAGATTAGATGCCCTTTACATACAATAGACAGAGACAAAACCTAAGCAATTGACTTTTCTCCCATCAAGTTAGCGTACGTTTACCTTTTCTCTCAGCAAAAACGTTTTGGCAATTGGAAATGTTGTGCCTCTCTCGTATACTTGATTTCAATCTGTATTTACATATTGTTTCCTTTTTGCTACCAGCAAATTAAAACCTATAGCTTTTTTACGCATAACATTTTAAAATTAACATTAAACTTTGTCTTGAACTATGAGTATGAATAAGAATAAACACATGTGTGTGTAAATAATAGTTAGTCATAGAATAGAATAAAATATAAATCATAATATCCTCTGAAATTAAATTAAATTTGTCAAACCACACCAATGCTGCGTTTCATTTCTGGAAAACGCCTGGAATATTTGTATGTCTGAACGCAGCTTTAGTGCCTTTTTAGTCAAAATAAATAAACATTTAAAAATTAAACATGATATTTCCATTCCTTTTCTATTCTAGCTCAAATTACTTCTAATTTAATTTTTAATCTTATTTCAGTTAATATGTAATTATAGAAGTTATTTTATTTTATAATGCATTCTTACTAAAATGTATCACAAAATACCCAATACATCTTCATATATGAAACTGATCGTCTTACGATACCTATTATTATTATAATATTAAATTTAAATTAAATTCGTGGGTTCCAATTAATAAAAATCCGGTTAAAGTGTGACAATCAAAACCTTGGTTTTCAAATCGATATTTACGCTAATAATGTAATAATACTGCAGTTATTAATTCTTTGAAATTGAAGGAAATCCAAATCTTATATATTGTTTCAGAACAAGTAAAATCCATGCAATATAATTTTCTTCTATGCACTAACCTGATAAAGTTGCTTTCTAGTACAAAATAGAGCTATAAATTTGGAAAAACATCTGCGCTAAAAAAACCTTCCATTCAATTTCACATCCTCGATAAGTTGCCCCAATTCGTTTCAGCTTTTATGCAATTATATTTTAGTTGTTATCTTGTTTGAGGGCTGAAACCCTCTTGCTGTATTCAGTCTCATAAAGTGAGTTGAATAACATAACAAAATAAACTTCATTATATTTTTGATTATTCCCTTGAAGCCGTTGAATTTTTAAAAATATTTGGTTTTTAACTATTAATAACTGTTTTTTTTTATATTTAATTTCTTTAAAAATATTAATTTAACTGAAGTGTAATGTTAATATAATATTCAAACGTCTTCTATAAATTTATCATATATTCCATTATCCACCCAACCCACTTACCAACAATAGTCTATTATTTTGAGATTTCATTATTCACATAAGTGAGATCGGATTCACAAGTTGAAATAGGTTTTGTAAGAAACATAATTGATTCCATTTAAGAATATTCAAACCATTGAAGATTTCATGACAAGCAAAACAAATCAACCACTTCACCGAACAAACATTATAGCAAACACAAAATAAACTCACAAACATGTATGAAAAACACATCACACGACCGTTTGATTCTCTATCCCAACAATAAGAACACACCTTGATTTGTTAGGCTTTAAAAAGTTTGTATTTTCTAAAAGCCAGTATTTTCGAGAAAATCGTACATAGATCGAATGTAGTTCTTTTCCAAATTTAGTTACGCCTGTTGAAGTTCTGTGTGGCAGGTTGAGTGAGCTGCAGACCGGTGATGTTGTTGAAGTCAAGCATCTTCAACATCTCCTTGGTCTCGGGATCGACCTCAATGATGTCCTGCTCCAGAGCAGAAACGGCGGGCACATAGTTGTCTCTGCGCTCACGCTCCTCTTCTTGCAGCTTAATGGAAATACCACGAACCTGGGAGTGACGGAGACGGCCCATCAAATGTGTGACGTATCTACGGAAAAGAGATTTTTTTATTATTTTAGTATAAAAAGAGGTTTTATGAAGTAAACGTTTTGTTCCAAATGGAGTGAAAACAGGCTTATTGTTTTATATTGATTGTATGACACAGCTTTGAAGTGAAACATGACAGCGTTGGTTTCAAGAAAACAAACTCATTTAAGGGTTATGTTTTTTTGGTGAAATTTAGTAAAATGCATAAATGTAACCTACAATAAAATGTAGTGACAACTTACCCAGCAATCTTGTTCCGGAGGGACTTGGTCGGGATGATTGCGACTTCCTCACAGATTCGCTTGTTGGTATGGAAATCCATGGTCAATCGAGTGTAGTACTTCTCGATGATGACCTTAGCGGCCTTCTTGATGGTTTTTGTCCTGACGCGACCCTAAAACACACAAACACAGAACCATGTTAGCACCTGGAACTCTGGCCTTGTTTACAGTCGGCCTCTCGGTCAAATGTATGTGCATTCAAATAATGCCATGTATTTCGGGTCGATCGAAATTGTATTTTCGCAAAAAATGTACATCAATCGCTCGGAAATAACACACTTGTGCACATTCTGTGCAAATAATTAACAATTTCACTCAGATGACAAGAAATTATCAGGATTTTATTCGAAAATTTGGCAAAGCAGCACTTACCATGTTGAAAACTTTAGCGGAAAAGACCAGCAAACTCTCAAAAGAAGTGGATATCGGCTGTCACCTGTCAACTGTCAAAAATCATAGGGTAGCCCGATGGATGCAAAAATTGTTTTGTCTGCGGAGTTGCCAGTGTTGCGGATCTTTTTGTGTTTCACATCTGAATGTATTTGTTTTTAGATTTGACTAAATTAAACTGCCGCTAAAATACATATATTTAAGTATTTTTTGTTGATTTGGTTAATTAGTAGATTAGCATGTAGAAATTCAGCAATTATTTTGATTTTGTAAATTTTTACATAATCACAAAAATGATGCACATTATTTCAAACTGATGAATTATTTATTACTTATTATAATATTTTACTTACTTATTACTAATTTTAGGTCGGCTATATAAAAGCCGTTATCTTTTAGTTATTTTCTAATATTTTGCAAACAAGCAAAAATTTAAGATATAGCTATAGATAGATATAGTTTAGTTCGATACTGTAATTAATTTGACAATATACAAATATTTAAAATGATCATAATTCGCTTAAGGCACTTTTCCACTTGTTCATAAAATCTACTGTTTCAAATGTGCTTATCAATACTAGTTTAAGTTCTATTGTTTTAAGTACAATTCACAATTATTACCAATTTACATTTGGCAATACTAATTTTATATTAGTGTTGTAATTGTGTTTTTTTTATTAGGGTTCTGGCCAACAGATGGCATAAATCGTTTCGCTTTGCGCACTTTTTTCAAAAAAGTATATTTAAAAAAAAAAAATTAAAAAAATAAGAGATAAGATTATAAAAAACGGCAGTGTATCAATAAAAAAAGTCTATTTTGCCAAATTGTTTTGACTAGTTCATCAAGTACCATTTTACCAATAATTGTGGGCATTTACCAATTTTTATAAAATGTTGCATTTTGACAATTATTATATTTTTTAAATTTTGTATTTTACCAAATGACATTCCAACAACTTTTTTGATAAAATGCCAATATTATAGTATACGTGAGCTTACTTTAGTGCTCCTCTAAAAAAACATTTTTGAGTCACTTTATATATTTCATAAATTTCATCTTTATTACCGGATGCTCCACAAAGATCACAGAATAAATGTTTTATTTTGAACAATCTTTGTATTTTTATAGCCACTCTAGCAAACAAGCTTATAAAAGGAAAATACAAAGTATAATTATGGCTGTAGTATTTTTGTTTGGGTAATAGATAGAGATACAATTGTCCTTAAGTACACTTATAAACCACCAATATGATCCTTCTAAGATAGTTCTGCCTCACGGAGTAAATTATTAAATATTTACTTCGTGTTCTGCCTACACAATACACACATACGATAAAAACAACTATAATATAAAATTATAAGTTTTCAAAATTCAAAAGCAAGGTGTTTTTCTGTCGAATATCAAAATGCAAAATAATAAAGCAAACTAGAAAAAACCTAAAATTGTATTTTTATTACATTTCAAATTGTCGTCGATCTCGTTTCGACTAATAAAAATTAAATTATATATATTTTTTTTTTCGAATATCAAAATTTCTTATCAACATGAAAATGCCAATGCCGATTAAGGTGATTGATTCCACCTCCAAAGTAATGGCTTACGGCCTTTCGGTCACCATTGCCATTCTAGTGCTGCTGTTGGCCGTGTATGTGTTTCACAAGGTTTTCCTGTTCGTGATGGACACAATCAGCCCGGAAGGACGGCGACGTACAAGCATTGATGCTGCACTGGCCGCCGCAGCCGATGTAGATGTCACCGCTGCAGCAGCTGAAGCAGCCCAAGCCGTAGCAGATGCTGTTGCAACATAGAGATTACGAAGATAGTGTGCACTATCAAAACTATGCCCTATTCTCCAATTTGACTGTATACATTTATTGAAAATAACAATTTACAAATTCAAAAACATATTGTATTATTTTTGTGTGTATGTGTGAGATGAGAGAATGTGTGTTAACGACATCCGTGAAGGCTGCGTGTTTTAAATTCCCTGGATAAAATTAAAAGATTGCATCGGGAAATGCGATATAAATAATATAATAATATGTATTTTAAAAATTTAGGTAATATAAATTAATTCGATCACAAATATTTGACAAAAACGTTTCTTCTGTTTTTTTAAGACATTTATTTATGGTTTGGCAATAACGGCCCTTTGTTTCAGAATTTACGAAATGTTTATATAGATGCGTTCTCCTAGGGTAGGTAATCCTTGGGACGCTCGCGCTGTGTGTATGTGTGTTTAAAAGGTGAGAGTTTCAGTCGATAGCGGTGCGCGCACGTGCGTCCGATAGATATGCAAAAAATGTTTATGTGTTGTGTGTGTATGTGTGTATTGAGACGTTTACATAACATTATCGAAAATATAATTAGCTTTACATACAGTTGGAGAACACGAGGATCGACGAAAATCATCTGCTTTGTGTACACGGAAGCTGCAGTGGGGGCCAGCCCACGCGCAACGTGAGCTAACGTAATTATATATATATACATACATATATTAGAAATTGCTCACAAATTTATAATAATAAGAATAATTTATAATATATTACACCATCAAATTAAATGAATAATTATTACTAGAATGATGTGGTTTTTGTTAGGTAGAATTAAAATAGAATCAATTGCAATAGAAAACATTAGTGTGTATCATCTGTGAATTGGTATATATATATATATTATGTGTGTGTGTTTGTGTATTTCTTCAGAAGAACAAAAAAATGTTGTGATAAAATCTGCTGCAGCATTCGGCGGCCGGTTGGTATTAGGTTAAAGTGTAAAAATCCTTGTGATTCATGTGGCGGAGTTGGCGTTGGCGTCCTCGTTTACACGGACAGGGATACAAAACTATTGTATTGCGTAATGTTACGTTTCAGAATGTCAGCACATGGGCCAAGGACTCGCTCGAATCTGAAATAACAAAAAAAACGGTGTTAACAAAATAAATTGCGTTACCAGCAAACTCATTCAAACCTGTTTCGGTCCAGCTTGACACACTTGAGGTGTCCCCGGGTTACTACGGTTGCGGCACGTGGCCTGTCTAAAAGCAAAGCAATCTCACCAAAGTAATCGCTTTGTCCGAGACGTCCTACTTCTGCGGGTTCTTCGCCCTATAAAATAAGATACGAAATTATAGAGTTTTTTTCATTTCGAAAAAAATGTATGTGTAGTTACCACCTCAGCACGTTGCTGTAGCACTACGGCACAACCCTCGACAATGATGTAGAAATCGTCTCCGGCCTCGCCCTGTTTCACTATTGTCTCACCATCCTCGAAGCTAACCGGTTCCAGGGAGTCAGCAACGGTCAAGCGTTCCCACTTGTCTAGGCTCTCTGTGATACAATACAAAATGCAAAATTATAAAATTTTAGTTCAAAGTTCGATGAAGAAAGGTAGAACGCACCTAAAATGGACACACGCGACAAGAACTCCTCGTACATTTTGCGCTTGCGAATGGTGGAGCCCATCAGAATGCGACGATACGAGTCGCGATCGATGCCCCACAGTTTAACGTCAGTCTTGGCGCGCACGGTTGCCGCTCGTGGTGTACCATAGATGAGAGCCAGCTCACCAAAACTTCCACCTTCGCTGATTGTTGTCACCAGCTCTGCGTTAACGAAAACCTGCAAAAATAATATATATATATACATAAATATAAAATAAACATGTCATGCATATTATGTAAACTGGTAAAACTGTAAAGTATAATTAAACCCACAAAAACAACATATAAACACACTACTATATAGTACAGTGACTATACACACACAACCACTTTGTCTTTAAAGTATACATGTATTTGAACAACAAGTTAATTAACAACGACCGCCGAGCATAATTTATATGCCAACACGCGCACGTAGGACAAGGCTGCGCCACCCATCAGTGTGGTATGTGTGTGGGTGGCATCCGCCAGTGTACACAAAATGTACTTTAAACCTTTTCCGCAGTGTTTAACAGGCGAACAATTTATTTAAATAACATTTTGGCAGAGCTTAGGGCTTTTGCGCCCTTTGAAATTGTGAGATTATTAAATAAAGTAGTTTTTGCGAGAAGGGAAGACAAGAAATTATGCTCTACAAAAAAAAAATGGTGTGTGCGTTTTCACTCAGGGTTGAAACTCTTCTAAGTTGTTTGGATTATTTAAAAAAACAAACTTTTTTTGGGTTTGAGTGCTTTTACCTCTCCACCTTTAAGTACATCACTAATCCAATTAGAAGAATACTGTAATTGAAGTTTGGGAAATTCTTTTTAGAGGGTCTTTCACAGGAAGATTATTATTTCATATTTACCGGCTTTGGTTTGTATAATTACCGCTTTTTTATTGTAACTGCTTGTTTTTCTTTTTTGTTTGTTTTTTGCAAAGTGTAAAAGCAAAAAACCAAACAATCATAAAAAACGGCAACGGTTAACTGGACACAGCCAATCAACGCAATTCCGACGAAAAACAAACCCCAAAAACAATAATAATAACTTCATACACAGCTGCCAATCTAGCCAACGTGGTTGGAAAGGACATTTTTATGTTCCTTGACTTTTTGACGAGTCAACTGGAGTCTTTTGATACCTTAACAAAAATACTGCCCATCGTTTTTTTTCAGTGAGTTCTCTGAAATCTCAAATTGGGTTATTGGAAGTCGACAAAATTTTAAATTTAGATTTTAGTTCGTAATTTTTTCATAAAAAATATAATAGAAAAGGGATAAAATATAAAAAGAAAAACCCTGTTTTAGTACAAAAAAGAAAAAAATACACAGCTCCTTAAAAAGGTTTTTATGTTACAGCATTTTTAAAGAAATAAATGTTTTTTTAAGTTTCCAAAACCTGGTTATTTAAATAAAGCTATCTATAAAAATTCAACCGTCTCTAAAATTGTCCCAATGAGATTTTATTTAGTAAAAACTTTTTTAACATTATATATATGTGTAAGGTTTTATTAGGATTAGAGCCAAATTAAGGAATTATTTTTTTTCTGTCATTTTCTTTCTCCAATTAATATTTATTCAATTTCATTGGCACACAACCAGGTTTGGTCTTTGTCTTCTTAGTAAGATTTAAGAATGATATTTTAATAACAAAAAATTAATGAAATTAAAAAAGACGTCAAATCGGAGTTTGTTTTAAGAATTACGACCGAGCAATCTTAGAAAATATAGGTGAAATAGTCGAATGCTAGTTATGTGACCTCATCCGGAGAGATAGCACATATTGGCAAGATAAATATTTCATACAGTTGCCTTTTTTTAATATGATAATGAATTGACGCAAAACGCGCTTTAATGAGGAATTTAATGTTTAAAATCCCTTTTAAATGATTTTTGGGGATTTTCTTTAAGTTCCAAAAAGAGGTCAAACTAGAGCAAATCCTTATTTTTATTTGACGCCACCACTTTTCCCAAAATCATTAAAAAAACGATTTATAAGTTTAAAAAAATCATTCTCGTTAGGGGGAATAATTTTTGTAATGACCATTTTTTTTAAAAGTCAAATTTATGGGCTTTGCATATTATCTCCCACAGATATCACTATATGAGAGTTCTAGAAAATCTTCCTGTTATGAGATGGAGGAGTTTAAATTATAACTCGACTATTATTTTAATTATTGGGAGGAAGGGTAGTATATTTCAGAGAAAGATCCAAAGGCCTCAAAATATAAAAGGACAATCACCACTTTTTTTAAATATAGTATCTGAGCTTATATTTCTAAACAAAACCTATTTCTCATTGGTAAAAATTCTAATTTTTGCTATAGTCTTATACTTGATTTCAACTAAGCTTTGAAAAAAAAAACAAGAAAAATACTAGAAAAATCAAGCAAGTTCCTACTTATCTTTCGTTCTCTGGCAAAGTTTTTTTTATTTTAGGAACGGGAAGAAGTAGAACCTTAGACAATGGTTAAAAAATGTTATAGTGTGTCGTTCTTGAAGCTTCCTTCTAAAATACAATTCCCTCTCTCCAAAATAATTTGAAAAGAGTAGATGTACTCGTATATACCTTCAACCCCATCACTCTCCTAAAAGGGAAGATGAGAAGTCTTGTAGTGATATTTGCTATCGTGGAAGGTCCACTTTCTAGGGGTAGGTCATTAACCGAAGAGAGTATTGAAATGGGACCTCAATTCGAGGATAGATCACATTTCGGCCCAATTTTGGAGGATGTATGTAGATATACGATTCACCCGAACTTTAGATATATTACTTCGTATTTTTATGGATAGAGAGGCCCAGAAAAACGGTGCTTAAGCTAATTTAAAATTGAAAATGTATATTTGATTGATACAATAAAAATAAATAAACGATTGTAATTAAAAAAGATGTAAAGGTATTTATAAATAAATAGCAAAAGTTATAAAACTCATCAATTCTATTCCAGAAGCACTCCACTCAAATAAATCATAAATCAACATTAATTATTATCGTACAATGTTGTGGTACATTATATGTTTAACCGCATTTCCATGTGATGTAATAATCAAACAATCTAGACACATGTATTAAGCTCACTGAACACTAAACACAAACAAAAACCCCGTAAAGACTTTATCCCCAAAATCCCGATGTGTATACACACAGGATGTTTATATTTATGTTAACATTGAATATAGAATACACATTATATACATACCTCAACATCTCCCTGGTCGATTACATAGAAATTGTCTCCTTCGTCGCCCTGCTGGATGATCGGTTCGCCGGTGAGGCAATTAACCGGAAACATTGCGTCGAAAATGTCCGAGCGCTCGTTCTCGTCCAGGTGCGAAAATAGCACGTTTTTGGCGATCGCCTTTGACAGGGCAGCCATTGTCTTGTAGTCCTTGGGCACGACCTTAAATAAACACACACGGGAAACGGATATAAATAGTATGTGTTGCTAGAGGGTGGGATTATATAGCACAACGCCAGGGATACATATTTATTTGATAATGTATATGTATAATTATACTACAAATGTATATCTATATATATATATTATATATCTACAAATCATATATACGCGAGTGTAAAGTACTATATAAAAACAAACTAAAAATGTCGGAGATGATTTACCTTTACCTTTTTCACGTAGCTCGTGGCATCCTCCTCGCTGACCGGCTCTGCCGAGATACCTCCGCGCCTTCGCACCGGTGGCACCTGTACGTGTGGCATCGGGCTAAGGTCATCGCAGTCCTCCGGACTGGTCGCCTGCTTGGTTGTGTCCAGTTTTGTTTGTTCCTGCAAAACGAAAAACAAAGACGATGCGTTAATATAATACAATGTCGATTTTCGGTGGAATTTTATATTGAAACATAAAAATAATTAGCATTTAAATATTTCATAAAATAATATCGATCTAGTAATTCTAAATCGACGACCAATTATGCTAAGCTGTTTCGCTCACCTATATAAATATGTTAACATATTATTGCGTGTGCGTGCGCTCGCGTTCTTTTCATGTATACTGTATATATAAAAATATATATACAATACATATTACATACACTTATATTAATCGCATAATACATAACTATTACTTCTATAAATATGCCCATTTCAAAGACTATAAGTACTATTTATATACATTGAACGACATTATGTTGTCGTTTATACGATGACGACGTGCAGCCACTTATTTTCTACACTCTTGATGGTGCTATAGTTTGTATACCCACAACACCAATACACAAAATATGATTACGGGTATATCGAAGTACAAAATTTATATATATATATATTTCTTAATATATATAATATTTTCACACGGGACGACAATTTCAAAGAACGTGTTTTTCTCAACAAGTAAAATCGTAATCTTGATTTAATACGTACGTATTATTTTCTATATTTGTATGCGAAGGTAGAGCATGCCGCTTAGAAGCGACAAGTTTATTATTAAGTGCCATAATTTAGATATGCTATAAACGTATTAAATAGTATATATATATTATTGAGAATGAGAATATATAAGTTTATATTGAATCATTGCAAAATTACGCATTCCGCATGTTGTGTGTATATAAATAATTGTGAGATTTATTGTTGGGCAGATATACAATTATATACAATGAAATAAATCTGAATAATTTGCTATAGACATGTAAAGAGAGAAAGACAGAGAGAGAGGAAACTTATAAAAAGAAACGAGCTTTAAGTTTGCGGGGGTTGTTTGAGGAATGGCTTGATCGATTAGCGGTAATTGATGTTGTGCTGAAAAAATATATAAAATAATATATAATTGTATAATATGTATATATGATATAAATCATATATAATTACTCTGCTTTTGAGATGAATCATGGATGAGATTGGCGCGTTTTTTAAATGGTGACAAGATAGTACAAAATTTACAAAATCCACAATATCCACAAAATTTCTGTGAAAATAATACACATGAGAAGAATTTCTGTGAGAATAATGCACTTTTTTGGTGACAAAATTTAACTTTTTTACCTTGAAATCGTTTCTATACAAATCAGAAGTGAAAAGAATGCTCAGTGTAATAAATTTAGGGAAAGAATCAACATAAAAATGGTCCCCATAAATGTGAGAATAATGCACTTTTTTGGTGACAAGAATACACCTTTTTTACATTGAAATCGTTATCATACAAATCAGAAGGTAAAAGATTGCTCAGTGTATTAAATTTAGGGAAAGAATCCACAAAAAATCTTCTCCATAAATAAAATCATAGAAATTGAGAAAAAAATTGAGAAAATAAATTTGTTAAAAGACATTGTGAAACATTACTGTCAGTAAAATTGTACTGAACATGCTTGAAAAATGGGTTTCCATTATTAGAGACCAAACGTAAGCCAACACTTTTTTAGCTTAAATAATAAGGCTTCTACCGAGATGCCAGCTGACCCCAGCTCTGAGTTATTAAATAAAATGTTCAGCTGATTGATTTTATTTTAAATTGACCGGCTAAAATCGGCTACTTTTATATTTTTTTATTTTAAGTGTTGTTATAAGAAAAAAAGTTTTTATTTTTAGCCTGCTTTACACTGCAAACTTTTCCTTAACTTTATCTTTTTATATACATGACTAAAAAATAGTATGTAAAATATTTTTTTGATAAATTATAGAATATTTTTTAACTGTGCAAAATCGTGGTTTTCAGAATCTTATAATACAAAATTAATTAAAATCTGTGAGTTTTCATCAGTTCAAAATTTTTCATCAGCTAAAAATCAGTGATTTTTTTCTTAGTACAAATTTAGTTTAAAATCAGTGATTTTTCATCAGTTCAAAGCAAGTAATTTTCCATCAATTCAAAATCAGTGATTATCCATCAATTCAAAATCATTAATTTTTCTTGAGTTCAAAATCAGTTAAATTTGATCAATTATAAATTACTGCTCTTTCCTCAGTTCAAAATCAGTGATTTTTCCTCGGTTCGAAATCGGTGATTTTTGATGAGTTAAAAATCAGTGATCAGTTCAAAATCAGTGATTTTTTATCAATTCAAAATCGTAGATTTCTCATCAATTCAAAATCATTGATTTTCCTTTAGTTCAAAATCAGTAATATTTCATCAATTATAAATTACTGATTTTTCCTCAGTTCAAAATCAGTGATTTGGGATGAGTTCCAAATCAGTGATCTTTCATCAGTTCGAAATCAGTGAACTTTCATCAGTTCAAAATCATTGATTTTTCATCAGTTCAAAAAAGCGATTTTCCATCAATTCAAAATCTGTGAATTTTCATCAGTTCAAAATCAAGGCTTTTTTAACAGTTAAAATGAGTGATATTTCATCAGTTCAAAATCATTGATTTTTCATCACTTCAAAATCAGTGAGTTTTCATTAGTTCAAAATCAATGATTATTCATCAGTTCAGTGATATTTTATCAATTAAAAAATTACTGATTTTTCCTTAATC
>JAAAKO020025062.1:0-14254 GCA_010015015.2 Bolitophila cinerea
TTTTTAATTTTCTAATTAATTTAATTTTTTTTTAATTTTGCGTTTGGGATATTAGAGTTGCCTTTTAAAATTTCATAATTTTAGCTTAAAAAATGGAGACAGGGTACATGTTTGTCACAAAAAGTACGTTTTGGCCACACTGTGCGGCGGCAGCAACTGACGGCTAGAAGTTTTTTTAAAATGTATTTTTTTTTCGAAAACTGGCAGCTGTGGCCAGCTGGCTTTAACCTCTGATACATACAGCCTACAAAAAAAAAATGTTATTTTTCAATAAAATCGTTTTTTTACATTAATTTAAGTACTTTCTTTAAAAATTATTGAACATTAATAAAAACGATAAAATCTGGAAGCATATTATTTAATAAAGTAGTTTTCAAAATTTAGGGGGGCAGCACCGACACTATCTGCCCCCAAAATGGCGGTACTGTATACAAAATACTCGAAAAAATGAGATTTTATTTCAAAATTTCGGACATTTTCTACTTTACAAAATGCTCTAAAAAATATTTTTTTTACAAATGCAATTCTAAATGCAATTAGTATTCGTATATTTATCGAACTTTTAATTATATTAAGTATTTCTATAGGCACCTAAATATAAATTTCCCTAGAATTATCGCCGTACAAAAACAAAACATTTTTATATTTCATCGCCAAAAAACGGCGGGCCTGGTGACCTTGGATGTGCTGCTCGCGTCTGGTCTCGTGAACGTGCGTGACCTTTAAATTATGCCGCAGTCTATACCTGAAATACACACACGCTTCTAATTATGCGCGTGTAGTACAGTGAATGTATTCTCAAAAACATGTACCTCTTATTATTTTTCTTTGTATGTCTCGAGTGTATTTCGTCGCGACAGTCTAACGAATCCGCGCCATAAACCAAAATCGTGCGAGCTTTAGTGTTCAGCGCTAAGGGTTTGTAATTGTTTTAGACATGCAAGCTTATTCAGGGTTTTTGTGTATATATATATTAATATACAATGTATATATAGATTTATATATACGTTAACATATGCAACAGTGGCCAGAATTTCGTACTGCCAGCAGCGCAGCGCCCCGGAGGGTAATGTTTATATATTTCTAAATAATTTTGGCAAATCATTGCAAATTAAATAATTCTGTATGAGGTCGAGTTTCGCGAGAGAGCCAGAACCGCGTTTTCGTATTGAATTATGTAAAGCTCTCTTCGAAACTTTGAAACTCTATATACATACATAAAATGTATATTTACTAATATGTATGTAGATAGAGAAGAGAAAATGTATATTCTAGAGAAAATGTAGAGTAATGGCAACGATATTCTGAAGTAACTACAAACGGAGCAATATTTATGAATGTGGGAGTTCGTAGTCAAACCTTAAATCTAGATAAATGTGTAAAAGCTCGCGAAGCTCGCTCATATGTAGCTACCCTAAAGCATTTGCTCTGCCGGTATATTCGCTTTTGCGCAATCCCAACATTTGTCGAGGCTCTCCGTCTGCGTCCGCATTACGGGTACTAGAACGCAATACACTCCTCGCTCGCTTTCTCTCTCCCTTCTCTCTGGCTCTTAGAGTAAGCTCCCGCAGTGCTTTCGTGACGTCACAGCACCATGATTTCGGTTGCCTGCGCGCTCCCCAGTACAGTGGCAAAAGCCGCTGAATCAAGTTTAATTCTGTACTGCACCATCTGTTGTTCGTACGTTTTAATTTGTGTGTGTTGTATATTTATATAAAAAAAATATTATATATATAGAATTCGTCATTCGTTGTGTCGTTTTCATCGTCTCGTCGTCGTCGTCGTTGTCTATATATCGTGTTTATATAATACATATATAATTTTGTCGTTTGTATACAAATTATTGTAAACTGTTTGTGTTTTTTGTGTCGTGCCTCCCGCGTGATCCTTTCGTTTTGAGTCCGCTAAAATTAGTCGGCTATTTGTATACATACAAATATAAATGATAAACTATACAATCTGTGTTTATATTTTTTTTGTTGAACAAGTGTATATATAAATATTTAGTTTTTTCGTCGTCCGTATTCGTCGTCGTGCTTTTTGACCGAACTGTGCCAGTACAGAATTAAAATAAGTTTCAAGCACGTAAAAAAACCGCGAAAGCTCGTTTCTTGTGAAATCGTCTACAAAACTACAAGATCAACATCAACAATAATATATCATCATTATTATCATCGTCATCATCACACACCCACACAAACAAACATCTGGAAAAGAACACGTATACAGGGAATTTTCTAAGTGGATATTGCTGCTGCCGGCTGCATCATCATAAGGAAGAAAAAAAACAAGTGCTCGATTTTCGTAATTGCTTTAGCCGGTGTCGTCATTGTCGTTGTCGTCGTCGTCGTCGTCGTCGTCGTTGTCTTCGTCGTTATCGTATCAAAGCATAGTCTTTTGACACGCGTGTTTAATCAGTGTTTTTCTACGTTAAATATATAAAACATAAAAAAATAAATTTTGGCACACAAGTGCCCCCGTCGCCGCTGGTTCCACCGAGTGTATAACCTGTTGTCAATGATTCGTTTATAAGTCGACGTCGTCGTCGGTGTGTTTTTGTGTCTCTCGTGGTCGAGGATCATATGTGCGTATCATCATTCTCCTTTGGATCCCATTTTACCGTGTCTATTTCCAAGACACGCCACGAGATCGCAGTCACAGATGCGCACCCAGCACCCCACATATGTTTAATGCCCATCGATCAGGATTTAAAAGTGCCTAACTCTCTATGTTGTCGTTCGTGTTATACAGTTAATAATATAATCTCTATGATTTCAATTTGAATGTCGTGCGTATATTTGTGTTGTCATCTCGTCTTCGTCGCGAAGTTCCGAGATACCGAGTCTTTGAGTTACCCGTTTAGATGTGATTTTTTGTTAAACAATTAAAAAAAAAAACAAAAATTTTTTAAAAAAACTGGGAGATTAAATAATCAGCATCCAGTCAACCTAATCAACAAATCATATCCTAAGAAATAGTTGTAAAACTATTTAAATATAATAAATACATAAAATCAACCATCGGAAAATTGCGCGGCAAAATAAGCTCCAAGCAATTTGCATCATTTATCTTTTCTCCCGCCGTAATCCGTCGCCATAATATATAGTTAATTTCTAGCTTTTTTGTGAGTGTGGACCCCGTACTATTTTCTATAATATTATATGAAAGTCTAGTGAAACCGAGCTTTCCGTGCGCGTCTTCGCTTTTCTTTTCCACCATCACCACCACGTTATTCGCACACATACACGTTACATTCGCGTTACATACTCGTATATATAGTGTGGGTTAGTATAAGTGAGTGTGTGTGTGTGTGTGTATGTGAGTCTGCGTCAGTCAGTCACAGTCAGTCTATTTACTATACGTATATATGTGTAAGTGTATACTGTATAGTATATTTATATGTATGCGTACAAGTGACTAATACCCGGTTGAAAAGTTTTCCATGTAATGTGCTCAGCGTTTCATGACAGTTTGGATTAATCAAAAGCTTGCGCGAAGGCCATCGAACTGGTGGCTCGTGTGGCTCTTATATATCATTATATATACTATACATATATATGTATGTATGTTTTATAACTTCTACTGACGCGAGTGTTCGCCTATACATTCGGATTACGATATCATTAGTAGAATAAGGAATACACACAGTTTAATGCTGTTGCTGCAAGACGACGTGTACATCGAAACAAATTATTGTGAGTAGTAATGTAATAATTGCGGAAATTGATATATGTATTTTTATCAGGGATATTTTGAAAGAACTATATATATAATATTTACTATGGAAAGAATTATTAAATAAAAATAATTATAAGGCGACACTACAGAAGATCTGAATTTTTTATTTTTAATAAATAATATTACCCGTAATGGGAGGAAGGGTTTAAATCTAAATGATTTTAGCGAAACAATGTTGAAGGGGAAGACTGCAAAAAAAGAGAGATATAAATCCGTCACTTTTAAGCCATAGCATGAGCTTTTACTTTCTTTAATTCCATGGTAAATAATACTTTTGTTTATGCTAGTTTTTAAACATTTTTTCTGATACAATTGCAAATTTAAAATGAGTTTTAATGAGAGAACAGACAAAAGTTAGAAAACGTTTTTTAATTTTTCATAAATTGTTATATACACTTATGCAACAAACGGGAACATATATTAATACAAAATTTATTTAGTAAGACATAATATTTCTGAGTAACTAGTCAAGTGTATTCTGTTACAACTATCCTAATGTCCTGGGGTAACTTTAATATAAACTTTAATTATTATTATTTTAAACAAACAATTATAAAATTATATTTCAAAGTGGTCTATTTAAAATATTTAAAAATTAAGACTGACTTTATCGGCCCAATTCTTCACCCGGTATCAATCTGGTATATTAGGATGTTTATAATTAGACATATATATTTGACATTTTAAAACATTTTATAACACGATTTTCTCTTATAAAATCATGGTTTAATTAAAAAAAATAGCATATGATCTTATCCTATAATTTTACGCTAAAATAAACAATTCAATTTTAGGAAACACATGAGACATTATAGGATAGGAATGTTTTAAAATGTCTAAAAGGTCTTAAACCTAAAATATTTTGAGCGTGAATACAATCCAAAAATATTTAATCTGAGATACAACCGAATGTCAAAAAACAGTTTTTAGTACATTTGGTATATGTTTTCCTCTCTAGTTTACATTGATATTATTAATTATTTATTTTCAAATAGAAAAAATGTGCATTTGCACAGGTCGATGAAGAACAAAAACAAGAACAAGATCAAAAACGCGCATAAATAATAATGCGCAAGAGATGAATATCAAAGCTATGTGTCGTCCACCGGCGCGGCGGTTGTCGTTTGCCTCCCAAAAATCGGAAAGCGTGTTTTTGACATTGTCGTTCCTAGAGACAATGATGTGTCTCAGCCGATACTTTCGTTGCCTTCATCGCCCTTGCGCTCGTTAAGCTGCTCAAGGAGGTAGCTTGAGGTTGTGGAAAGTCTTTCCCACAGAAATCTAACGGAAATATGAAAAGTAATTAAAGTCTGTGTCGCCCATGTCAAAAGATAGCAAACGATAGCAGGAATGAAATATCTGGAAACGTAGTTTTAACAGGTATTTTGTTCTGCTATTTAATATGTCCAATGAGAAATAGGAGGACACGAATTCTGATAATTTAAACCATCTCAGAATTGTTTTAAATTAATTGTCGTGCATTCCCAGACAATCGTGCAAAGACATTCATGATCCTCAATTTGGCATCGCCTATCGTTAGCACAATTGTGTCAAAATATCGTGCCGATTGCGGAAGTACTCACTGATGACACGATGAAGAGAATTTTTTGTTATCTAGACATTGTTTGTTGCCTCTAAAACAATACAGTATCGCACACCATTCCTTGCAAATTCCAAAATTGCCTCAATGCCACATCATAACATTTTATTTCTTAGAACAAATCGGGTAAAATTTTTATATTGAAAAGAAATTATAAACAAAATAAATGGTTCAAAAAAAAAATAGATTTAACATACGAATAACGCATAAACCATACGAAATCGGCCGTTTTAAATTGCGATTTAATCTGGTTAAGGTTTAAAATATGTTTTTAAACCTGCGAAAAATACGGACATTGGTCTAATTTTGATAAACCTGTTTCTATATTAAACCAAATATGAAACCGGTTGAAGAATACGGCCGTAATACAATACAAATTAACTATTAAAAAATATTTACTAATTTTGGGGAAAAACATATTTTGTAAAAGAAAGACTGTCTGTCATTAACTGCTGGCGCCAATTCTTTTGGGCTGTGTTTTAATTTGTATTTTCTTTTAATCTGCATATTTAAAAAATTGTCATCGATTATCCTATAATCTGTTAAAATATTAGAAAACATTTTACCAGCAACCCGCTTGGTCACAAAAGAGTTGGTAGGCGCACGCGTCTAGGTGGAAGGACGGAATTAAAATGTATATACTCTTGGAGTAGCTTATTTGATATCGTAGCGATATAGATGCCAAGACCCATGTTGTGTACCAGCTACAAAAAAGAGTCTAACTCATGGTATGCAGCAATATTCAAAACCAAACATTTAATAGTATCCATACAAAAAGGTCGTGAGAAAAATGCAGTTAAAAAGAATGCACTTGAGAAATTTTGTTCAAACCTAATCAGAAACATAAATTCACTGTTTTATAATCTGCATTGGGCATTATTTCCTTTTTTATGTGTTACTTCTTAAATCAATATATTGTTCTTCTGAAATATTGTCAGATTAGTTTGTTCTTTGAGGGTTCAACTTAATAGTTCTTTAATTGGTCAGGATTTACTATACAATTTGTTTTTATTGTAAACGATATTTAACCATAATTATAGACAAGCGATAAAACCAAGTTTAATATTCAATACATCGATTGAATATCTGAATAAGGTTTTAAAATTTGATTCCATTTTTTTTTTAAATATGTTTTTTTAATATTTGGGCGTTTTACCGCCGTTTAACAACCATTTGTCTACTAAAAATCGTAAAAAGCTAAAATACAAACCGTATTTCAAAAATATATTTTTTCTTGTTTTTAACATTCATATAAAATAGGTCATCAACCAAGATCTATAAATAGCTGAACCGTATAGTTTTAAAGTAGTAAACAAATTAAAAAGCTTTGAAATTATTTGATCGACTGATTAATCCCGCACAATTGATTCCATATAATTTTTCGCGAATTGTATTCGTTATGAGAAAATAAAATATATTTCATTGTAAATTTTATATATTTTTTTTATTATCATATAAAAAAAGACTTCATGATAGATAGATTTGTAGGTACCCTATTTCCAACACCTTCAAAAGAAATATTCGAAAAGGTGTTGGTCATAATGGCGGCATGAAATAGATCCCAAAACAAATTTAGTATACAACAAAAATCATGTGCTGCGCTCTTCTTTTTTTAACAAAAACACAAAGCGAAGAAGAGATAAAAGATATATTGGGAGATTCTTACAAGGTATAGTTTGCTGGTCACCATCATAATGTCCTAATTCCACATCCACGGCAGATTGACCGTTCTAAAAGTTTTTTGGATAGGAATATTGGAAAAGGTGTACTATTCCCTATCTCTCAACTCGGAGTTTTATAGGGTTGTTTTTGGAAATAAATATTTTAAAAGTTTTTGTTACAGTATTATTCCACATCTTTCTATTGGTATTTTTTCTGATTCACTGACAATTCATCGAAAACGATTCATCAAAAATCAATTGATTGATTGGACAATTGATCGAATGGTCAATTAGTCGAAACTCATTTCATCGAATAAACTATTCATCAATTTTACAATTCATGAAATGGACAATTCATCAAACGGACAATTGCGGGTTTTTGCATTTTTTTTGCTTGTTTTATGCTAGTATTTTGTATATATGTATATATTTATATGTATATATATATATGTATATATGTATATTTAAATTTTTTATTTCTTTACGATAAATAGCATACGATCAATTGTCCGAAACCCAATTATATTATATATGTAGATTCACAAAATTACATTTCGATGAATTGTCCATTCCATAAATTGTCCCTTCGATGAATTTCCTTTCATGCCAGTCCCTGTCCCTGTCTTTAAATAGTCTCTAACCGTAATTAAGTGAGAGGTCACAGTAGGTGAGTGTGTCATAGTTTAGTTCACGACCCTGCAAAAAATAGTGATATGTGGAGGTTGCTATTATTACGAAAAAAAAAATTTATGCAAAATAAATTGTAATGGCCAATTGTACTAAATATTTAATTTAAATTAATTTGGTTTCATGTATATATAAATTTTGTATTTTAATACAAATTATTCTTTTTAACAATAAAAACGCAATTGAACGTTTATATACGTACGCATCCATCGACACGACGACGCCATGCCACATGTTGATGTATTGTCGCGTCAGCGTGACAGGAATCAATTTACAAACTCACGTAATTGACGTAATTAGTTATATATATTTAGTTTGTAAGTTCATTAGATTTAAATTCAAACGTTTATGGCATCGTGTCAACGCTAGTGTTTAAAACAGCTACACACAAAAAAACACCCACACCCTTATACATATCAATTATATGCGTGCATAAATCCAGCATATTGTGTCCGCCGACCGGCTGCGCCCTCCGCACCGTTTGCCACCCCTAATGACTCATGCATATTTATTTGCCTATTAAAATCAGAAAGTGTGACTTCTTATCGGGTCATTTATAAATATACTACATATTTATATAAATGTGTATATAGTAATGGTATAATGTCAGTAAAAGCTCTATGCAGAAGAGTATATATATAGTGAATAGTGTTATATATACATTTTTCAAGGCTGTCGTGTCAGTCGCCCGTTAACCGCACATGAACGAGTATATATATCCAATGTGAATTTGCGATAAATACTAAAGTATGTATATAAATTATTCACCTATAACATATAGTGTTTATTTTTAATTCCGACTATTACAGCAACAAGCTCACAGACTAACAGGTGAATGAATCACAAATTATTTAACATGAATGAATATATTATTTGCAAGCACTTGTTCAGGGGAACAAACATGCAATGGTTATTCAAATATAAGAATAGAGCAAAACATTTAATACATTTATATGTATATGAAATACTAGTACGTAAAAGTGGAATATCATTATGCTTATACGATTTTGTAGCAACATATATATTATATTTTAAAAGTAGTGATAATGAATATTTTTTTTTATGATAACGTCAAAATTGCAAGCTGACTTGGTGAATGTATGAGAAATGATGGCACAAAGCTTTAGCTGCAGTTGGAATACTCCTACGACCGAGAAGTTTGTTTGTCAATGTATTTATTTTAATAAATTTATCTTAAATTTAAGATAATATAACAAGTAGATAATAATTAAAAATATTTAAAAATGTAAGCTCTAATATATTTTTTAAAATTTTATAATTAACTAAACGCTTATCCGTAAAATATTCCTGGTTTTAATTTGAAATTTTATAATTTTTTTGATAATTTAAAAATTATTTAAAACAGTGATTCTCACAAGAGCTTTTTGAAAGTGCACACCAACATAATCATAATATTTACACAAAAAAGCTTTTATTGTTTAATGACAATATTTTACCATTCTATTTTTATTATATTTAAATTATTCAATTAAAATAGAATTATATATATAATAGTTGTCAACCACGGTTTATTTACTAATCCTCACCATTAATTCAATGGTGCTAAAGAGCTCAAGATCAAGTAGACTATACATGAAATGTTTCCAAAAAGATTATTTATGTATTATTTATGGTTTTCGTTAACGATATTTTGGGCCATTTTTCGAGGAAGTATGTAAATATGGCCTAAGGTGACCCATTAAATAATGAATTAATTAATTCTGAAAAATATATACACAAACACCAAACAATAGTTTGATTTGATTTGATTTATTTATAAACAAATATAAAGAGCTTTAAGCTGATGTTTCCATTTTTGTTGACGTAGCAGCAACTTGGCAAATGTAATGAGCTATAATAACGTGATATATCAGAAATGTGTACGTTATTATAGTAAATTTTAAGTTTTTGATACGGGTGTTTATTGTGTATTGATATGTATTTTGTTTTGTTGGTGTTAAGTGTGAGGTGCTGTCGTTCCATCCATGTTTGTAGTTTCTTCATATCGTCATATATTGTTTGTTGTAATTGTTTTAGATCAACGTTTGCATATACCAATGCAATGTCATCAGCGTAGAGGAACAGAATACCATTGAGAAGAAAAGCGTTGGAGCAAGATTTCGTCCTTACGGCACGCTCACATTTTCCGCCATTGACTTTATTTTAACAATGTGCATGTATTGTAAACGTCTGTTTAAGTAGCTGCTAAACCAATCAAATTCTTGTCCTCTAGATCCTGTTTTCCAAAGTTTTTGCAGTAATATCGATCGAACTACAATGTCAAAAGCTTTTTGTAGATCTATGAAAATTACTGAACCGGTTTGATTCTGGTCTCTTTTGCTTTGAATATGATATACTAGATCAAATAGAGCTGTAGAGGTACATGATTGCGGTCTAAATCCAATTGATGATCTTGTTGAGTATTAAATAATTCATTATTTGTTCATTTATTATTTTAGCAATGATATTATCAATGAATGGTAGGTTACTAATTGGCCGGTAATTGCCAGGTTTGCTTGCATCAAATGACTTAAAAACTGCGTTACTTACTTATTTTTAAGTCATCAGGTACAACGCCGGTCATTAAAGATTTATTAACAATTTATTTTATTTCAAATTTCAAGTAATCTACATTCTATTTCACTGTTTCTATTGGCGAATAGCACACAGTAACATAGGTGGCGTGTTTTATTCTCGTTTTTAGACGTCAAATCTACGAAAAATGTGTCGCCCACTTCGTTGCATTTCGCCAATTGGATTTCCATCATTTTGTATTTGTGTTTTAAGTTTGTCATTGTTATTGCGTAGCGATAAGTTTTGATCGTTTAAACTCTGTGCTATTTTTTATAGAAAGCCATTTATATCTATATTTTTACTATTGTGTTTTGAATAATATCTAATTTATTTTTTTGAGATATCAGATAGAGAAATAGCTTCACTTACCGATTGGTTAGCATGGTGTGGTTGGAGTGTTTGAGCAGTTCACATTTGTAGTGCTTATGGTGCTTCTTCGGTGATCCCCTTTTTTCTTACATGTTTCACAAAACCAGGCTTTCGCATGAGATAAGATCATCGTACTTTTTATGAGTTAGATTGGTGCACTTCTGTCTAAAGTAAATCTTTCAGAGATTTACAGAGGCATACGAGTATATGGTCAAGAAAATATTTTTAATTTATTTTATTACCATAAACAATAAGTGTTCATTAAAGTTAAATATAAATTTAAAAACAACTGAATAGATTCTTAAATTGATTTAAAAAAACGCTTTACTTTAAAAAATGATTTTAATTTAAATAAAAGTAAAATTTATGGATATCTGCTTTTGTCCATAATTATTTGGTGCACGCCCCAGTTTGTCCTTTAATATTTGTGCATTTTCAGTCTAGCATACTGAAATTACATATTTTTTTGACTGTCCTCTCTCTGGACTTATCACATTTAAGCATACGCAGCATAACGCATTTAGTTTCAATACATCAGTTTATGTATATTTATACATATTGAAATATACAGTTATGCTGTTTGGCTCAGCATTATTTGTTCTTTTGCTGCATTGCCATTTCCGGCGTGCATAAACCTTGTGCAATATTATACCCAGAAATAATCCAAAGATAACTCGTACATAATATTCTCCTGCCTGGTATATATGTTATATATATTTAAGTATATTTCGGTAAAATTTATATCTATCTATAAATTTATATATGTATAATATTATATTGTTTGGCGTTGTATCTGGCGTTATGCTTAGGTTATACTGGAAAAGCGCCGGGAAAGCTCAACCACATGATTTTCGTATATAGTTTCGAAAATTGTACAAATTGCTTTTCACTTCTGCCACTTACATATTTTGCACATCTTCTACCCATCTCCGCGTGTGTATGTGTAAGTGTGTATACTGTATATATATACGGCTGTATACTGTATATATACAGTAAATTTTATATACACACTTCTTCCGAGGGTATATTTATAATATATAGGCAATATATGCTGTGCGTATACTGTATATATGCATTTATATAATATACACATTTATTTCATGTTTCGTCACATTGATATTAGAGAAAGCTTTGTCCCATTCGATCTAAATCCTGGGGTTGTATCGATTGCAGAGAATGTGTCTATATAGGTTTACAATATACTATATATATAATATAATATATATATATATATACCTTTATATATATACCTTTTTATGGGATGACGGTTTTTTATTTCTGGATTTATGGAGCATTTCCGTTGAACGAAATATATTTTTACAGTAAAAAAAAACTATATAGTTGTTAAGAGTAATAATGTGTATATTGGGGTTAGGTACACTTTACAGGCCCAGCGTTAAGTTGAAAGCGCACACTGGTATTTCTTATTATAAAATGTTTGCATCTTTTATTTATAAAAAAAATTATGAAATTTATATTTCATAAATTTTATTTTATTTTGTTTTTTTGTAGAGTATTTTATTTTTTCCGTTTAATATAAAAAAATAAAATATTACACTTATATAAAAATCTCTTTTATTTTTATTATAAAAGTGTAATTTATTTATTTTTTTATCCAAATTTTAAATATAATATATAAAAAAAAATATTTTCTTATCTTTTAATGTATTTCAGTTTTTCATATATATTTTTTTAAATTTAATGTATTGCTGGCGATGAACATTAAAAAATATAAATAATTAAATACTTAAAAAAATGATATACATTTTAAAACTTTTGTACCCTGAGGGTAAGTTAATATTTTTTTTAAATCGAACCATCCTTTTGTGCACGTCCTCGTGCTGTCACGAGAACTATAACTTTAGAATTTAATATTGTTTTGAGCGATAGACAAATATCAAATATAAAAATATAATTTAGCCTAGAAATTTTGAATTTATCGACATAATTTATGTGATATATATAAAAAAATAACCAATCTAAACAAGAATTACAAGAGGTTACTACAACTTAAAATTTACTTTTATCTATTATTCATTAGACATACAATAATATTTTTTAAATTTTCATTTAACTATTTCATCAATATATAAAATTATATTTTTCAAATAATTTTTTTAATTTAATTTTACAGATATAAAAGATAAAAGTTAAATTAAAAAGAGTTTAAGATAGGAAAGAATATTATTCTGTAAAAAAATATGTTTTTTTTTTTTAATAATATAATAATATTCTATCAATCTCTACAAAAATTATTGATTTTAACAATGAAGATAATTATAACCGTTTTTTTCAAATTCAAATGATGTTCTTTTTTTAAAATCTGACCAAATAATATGATAATATTATGATGACTTAGTGTACTATGTGTAGTAACTATGAATGTATGTAAAAATGCCATTTTTGGAATATAGGCTGGTATAATATAATATAATATAAATATATTTTATTATTATATATTTAATGACAGCGAATTTATGGCGACTAAAATTACTGTAATTTATGTAAATATAATTACATTTTTATGTTTAAACAATATTTCCCAAATTTTAAAAAGATTTATTAACAAATCTTTACAATAAAACGGTCGGCAATAGATGTTTCAAAGTAAAACTTTTTGTTAAAAACGCAGAACATTTAAGATGTTTTTGCTATGTGATCTGTGCTTAAAATGCTTAGGTGGAAAATAAAACAACCAGCAAGCTCAGTGGATATGACTCTACTCATACGACGCCATTAAAACACAATTCCATCTGTTTTATTTGATCAGATGGCTGCGTCCAAAGAGCGTCCAATAAAGCACGCCATCTGTTTGACACGCCTGACACTAATATTTATTAATTCCTTATTTAACATTATTATTTATATTTTATTAATAATAAAATTTGTAGTTGCGATTATTCGTAACAAATTCCATTTAACAAACTTAAAAGAAAATATTGACTCTGCGGTTTACTCTTGCTCTTGACAAATCTACAAGTCCAATGCTCGTGTTTGTTTGTAAAAGCAAGTGTTCTTATGTTTAACTATTTTTTATTAAAAGTTCGTTTTACTTTAAAACCAATACATTTATTATTTATTTGAATCATTTTTAGAATTATTATATATTTTTTGTAAATATTACATTTTCTGTTTTATTTTTTAGTTTTTTTATTTAGTTTTTTTTTTTGTTTGTTTGTACAATTGTTTTAGGTTTTGCTGTGATGTAAGTGTCACGTTTGGCCATCGCTACATTACATATTAAATTGACGTTTTTTATAATCAATCTATCAAATTGATTTGATTAAATATAGACAACAAATATAAACTGTATCAATTTAAGATGAGTTACTTCGCAAAAAATTCTAGCCTCTAAATATAATTGATTACAATTTAATATTTTAATGTTTTAATATTGAAAATATTTTATTACAATTATAACTAACGATACAGAAAGTTTTAAAATTAAAATTAAAAATGCCGATGTTTGATCCCAACAGACAAATAGATATGCTATATGTCTAAATAAAGAACACTTGTGTAATCTTTTATTAAAGCAATAATAATAAATATAAAAATAACATAACACAATAAAATACAATATTTATTTAAGTATCTTACTATTTATTCAATATTTTGTTTTTGT